>JAAFCE010009127.1:27010765-27032815 GCA_013389805.1 Trigoniulus corallinus | reverse complement strand
AACATATTGCTGGAACGAATTACGTTCGTTAAGCGGGGTACCACTGTAGGAGAGAAAATGATGGACAAAGTGTGTTTTCCCAATGATTTCAAAGGCAAAACGTGATTTTTCACTTCGCTATATGTCAATTACTATTAAAGCTACAGCCATGAAGTTTTGCACATGATTAGAGTACCACATTCCCAACAAAACCAACTCCTAACCTTTTCCCACCTATTGCAGGGTCGGGTACCCATTTGTCTTTCTGAATGGACACAGGGTGATATATTGGCCATTATTTTTCTGCAGCCGGTTGCCGGCCAAAGCTGCATCCCTACGCTTATTTATCGCCGGTCTAGTGTTCATTGGGGAATGCTACCGACGCCAGGAGGCAAGCTCCTACACCTGGAAATTTTGCCTCATCTACCCGTTCTTTTACGTGCAAGCGCCATCATACACCCACATGGGACCTTGGTTTTACTTCTCATCCAAAAGAAGGCTTCTCTCTTGCCCAAATGAAGCCGACCCACCATGGTCCAGTATCGAACCTAGAACTACTGGCGTAGTTGCCGAGTGAGCTAACCACTCTGCCACGGTGGTGGGTACTACCACATTCCCAACATTCTTACAAATATTTATGCTTCTATTATGTATAGGTAAGGAAATATAGCACAAAGTGTTTTTCTAAATTGATTTAAATGGAAAAACTGCATTTTTTTTTACTGTATCTCAATTTCTATTAAAGCTACAACCATGCCATTTTGCAAATGATTGGAGTACCACATTCCATACATTCTGGCATAAATTTTGCGTTTTCTTATTGATTTCAATGGAAAATCTACATTTGTCTTTCTGATATATCTCAATTTCTATTAAAGCTGCCGCCATGCTGTTTTGCACATGATTGGAGTACCAAATTCCCTAAATTCTGTCCCAAATTTACAGTTAAATCATGTATAGCAGAGAAAACGCACCAATTGATTTTTCCCATTTATTTCAATGGAAAAACTGAATTTTTCTTTTTGCTGTATCTCAATTTCCAATAAATCTACAGCCATGCCACTTTGCAAGGGACTGAAGTACCACATTCCCTACATTCTGCAAAAAACTTTTTGTTCTATTTTATGTAGGAGAGAAAATAACGCTCAAAGTGTATTTTCCCATTGATTTCAATGGGAAAAACTTCATTTTTCATTTTGCTATATTTAAATTTCTATCAAAGCTACAACCTTGCCTTTTTGCACATGATTGGAGTACCACATTCCCAACATTTAAAAATTTATGGTTCTATCATGTATAGGAAAGAAAAGATCGTACAGCGTGTTTCCCTATTGATTTAAATGGAAAAACTTTATTTTTCTGTTTGCTATATCTCAATTTCTATTAAAGCTAAAGCCATACCATTTTTCACATGATTTTTCACATTACCTACATTCTGCCCAAAATTTAAAGTTATAGCATGTATATGATAAGAAACACTTAAAGTGTGTTTTCCCATTGATTTCAATGGAAAAGTCTTCATTTTTATATAAGTACCACATTCCCTACAATCTGGCCAAAATTTACAGTTCTATCATGTATAGGAAAGAAAGCACACAAATAGTGTTTTCCCAGAGATTTCAATGGAAAATCTTCAATTTCCCTTTTGCTTCATCTCAATTTGCATTATTGCTTAAAGCCAGGCCGTTTTGCACATAATTGGATTACCACATTCCCTACATACTGGCCAAAATTTACAGTTCTGTCATGTATAGGAGAGAAAACGCACCAAGTGTGATTTCCAATTCAATTCAATGGAAAAACTTCGTTTTGCATTTTGCGATATCTCAATTTCTATAAAAGCTACAGCTATGCCATTTTGCACATGGTTGGAGTACAACATTCCCTACATTCTTTCCAAAATTTACAGTTCAATCATGTATAGCAGAGAAAATGCACAAAGGGTGCTTTCCCATTGATTTAAATGGAAAAACTTCATTTTTCTTTCTGCTATATCTCAATTTCTTTTAAAGCTACAGCCAATCCATTTTGCACATGATTAGAGTACCACATTCCTAACACTCTGGCAAAAATTAATGGTTCTATTATGTATAAGGAGTAAAATATTGCACAAAGTGTGTTTTCCAATTGATTTCAATGAGAAAACTTCATTTTTCTTTTTCCTATATCTCAATTTATGTTAAAGCTACAGCCATGCCATTTTGCACATGATTGGAGTACCACATTCCCTACATTCTGTCCCAAATTTACAGTTCAATAATGTATAGCAGAGAAAACGCACAAATTGCTTTTTCCCATTGATTTCAATGGAAAAACTGCATTTTTCTTTTTGCTTATCTCAATTTCCTTTAAATCTACAGCCGTGCCACTTTTCATATTATTGGAGTACCACATTCCCTACATTTTGGCCAAAATTTGTAGTTCTATGATGTAAATGATAAAAAACGCACTCCTCCTACTTAGGGATACATAGAAATGTTGTTCAATGGGTAAGGTCCTATCTGCTTGAGTCATTTTCAAGGGTGTGCATCTCAGTGGAAATCAGTCACGTCAGGGGTCCCTCAGGGAGGTGTATTGGATTTCTTTGTTGTAGATTCTCTATGTGAAGGACATGGGCTTGATATTGATTCCATCCTTGGACTATTAGCAGATGACACATGTGCTGCTCGGGTATTAGATGATGGGTTATCATCCTGTGTGCAATTACAACAGGATCTAGATAGGATTTACAATTGGTGAGTAAAATGGGAATTGCCATTGAACCTGAGGAAGTGTAGGATCCTAACAATTTCCAGATCTAGAAAGAAACTTGATTTTGATTTTCACATAGGTGGAGCTAGGTTTGATTGGGTTGTAACCCATAAACATCTGGGTATTGCCTTAAATAGTGAGGGTAATTGGAAGGATCACGTTGGTAAAGTAATTGGGAGGGCCGGTCAATTCCTCCGTCTGATTAATTGGGTCCTTAGAGATAGCACAAAGGAGGTAAAGGAAACAGCATATATTTCTATGGTTTGCCCAATTTTGGAGTATGGCAGTCCAATTTGGTTCCCCTTCAGGCAGGACTTATCTTAGGAGGTTGAAAGGATCGAAAGGAGGGCAGCAAGAATAGTACTTAATAGGTTCTTTCACACAGAGAGTGTATCTGCCATGATTAAGGAACTAGGGTGGGAAACATTAAGCCAGAGGCATATATCTCACAGCATTAGCCTTTTTATAAGACTGCTGCTGCTAGGATGTAATGGACCATTGGCTGGAAGTGTGTCCCCAGCTGAGTATAAAGGCAGAAAGGATCATCCATATAAATTGAAAGAGGTTAGGACACAGACAGACTCATACTACTGGTCATTTTTGCCAAGAGTCATTCGACAATGGAATAGCCTTGGTGAGGATAGGGTGGAGGGCTTAATCCAAGGAAATCCAACATTAGCTGGTATTGTATTAGGGGAGGCTCCTGAATTATAGCTTAGGGTTTTAGGAGTATTATGTTATCATAAGTATAATTGAGAGTTAGTCTCTCCACTGCCATATTGGCCAAAAAGGCTGCTTGCAGTGTATAATATTAGAATTAGAATTAGAAAAACCTTCATTTTTCTTTTTGCTATATCTCAATTTACCAAGGCTTTTCAAATGTAACAAATATTATCCATCTCCAGCAAGTTACAAACGTTTCTTTTAAGGTTAGAGCTGAGGTAAAGGACCTGCTAGTGTGTGACCGTCCTGAATTTCTGACGCACCTGCTGAGGAAACATAATTCTTCTTGGACATTTTGGTATGATTATCAACGCTTAACAGCTAAGGGTGGACAATCTCTAACACTTCTTATAAATGATAAACCTATTTCCTACCCTTTGGAGCTAAGTAAGGCTTTTTGCATGTTTTATGCTTCTGGGGTATTGAACAGTTCATTGGGTTCTTTGAGTAATTTTGGAGAATATCCTTTCCTCCTTCCAGAGGGGGGATAGAGTTTGCATATTTCCAGCATCTCTTCTGAAGAAGTATGGCTTGCTTTAGGTACTTTAAAGCCCTCCTTCACCCTTGGCCCTGACAATGTTCCTGCAACCTTACTAAAGGCCTATCGTGACTTACTATTTCCAACGTTAGCTGCACTATTTTCCTATTGTCTAAAACACCAGTTTGTACCTTCACAGTGGAAGTTAGCTCATATTATACCAGTTTTGAAAAGTTTTTCTCCTCAAGATATCATAAACTACCATCCAATTTCAATAATCTCATCAATTGCCAAGACATTAGAATGGATTATTAATAACAAGAGAAAGTCTTGGTGTTCCTCTTTTATAAACTCTCCCCAACATGGCTTTATTACTGGGAGGTCCACAGAGAAAAATTTATTAGTATACATGGACTCTATTACCAAGGCTTTTCAGCAAAGGTTTGTCTAAGGCCTTTGGTAGAGAATCCATCCCTCTCCTTATTATAAAGTTGGAGCAGTATGGCCTATCTCACCATGTGTTGAAATTCCTTGGCAATTACCTGTCTTCTAGACTAAACTTCATAAAGGTTGGGTCTACTGTAGGGACATGTCATTATCTTCAGTAGGAAGGGGTACCACTAGGTCCTGATGTATCCTGTTTGGCCTTTGCAAATGACCATAAATTTTCCAAGGTGATTGATGACCTGTCAAATGCAGTAAAGCTTAATAATACTTTGTTTATGGTGGAAAAATGGTTAACTGCAAATAATATGCAGCTAAACTATAATAAAACAGATTTTATTTCATTTTCTTTGAATTGAAACCCTATTTTATATCCCTATCGGTTTTCTGATGGCTCACTGGTCCCTCGCAGTGATGTAGTTAAAGATTTGGGGGCTTTCTGGACCCCAAACTTACCTTTCATAGTGATCTCCATCACCTTTACCTTAATGTGAAGTGTGCATACTATTGCATTCGGAGTGTAAAGGGTATGAATCAGCACCCTGCCTTGTGTTCACTTCTTTTCAAGGTCCTAATTAAGCCTAAAATTTCTTGTTGTGAAATATGTTGGTCTATGTGTAGTAACACTCATTTAGTAAAGCTGGCTAAGCTTCACGATAGAACTCTAAACATTGGTGGTTCAAGAGATGAAAATTTTTTAACAGTGGACTGTTTTTCTTTGCCTCTTCCATTGAGAAGACACATTACTTTTACACATATTTCTTGGCTTCATCATTTATTTACCGACAAGATAGATAGCCCTGAACTTCTAAGGTCAATAAAGTTACATATTCCTGGTCGCCACTCACACCAAAAGAACGCCTTTACTCACACAGGTGAAACTAACAACCCTATAGAGCTAGTACAGAGGACTTCAATAGACTAGGCCTCTCCCTCAAAGATTTTTTAATACCCCTATCAACATAAAAGCTAAAACTAATTGCATTATTAAGAAGATGAAAGACTGAGATCTTTATATCAAACCAGCAGTAGAAAGTTGCTTTTTATCTTATACAATTATTTTTAATAATATTTATTGAATAATTTTAATGGGTTTTAATCTCTTATATTTTTATAAATAGTATTATTATAATATTATTTAGGGGTTAAAGTTGCCAAGGGTTGGTTGGTATACAAGGGTTCCCTTCCCATCTGCTTCTTGAGGGTTAGCCTGTTATTGAGGATGTAAAATTGGAGTGTTGAATTCCTGTTAAAGCTACAACCATGCCATTTTGCATATGATTGGAGTACCACATTCCCTACATTCTGCCAAAAATTTACAGTTCTCTCATGTATAATATAGAAAACGAACAAAGTGCGTTTTCCCATTGATTTCAATGGAAACAATTCATTTTTCTTTCTGATATATCTCAATTTCTATTAAAGCTACAGCCATGCTGTTTTGCACATGATTGGAGTACCATATTCCCTACATTCTGTCCCAAATTTACAGTTCAATCATGTATAGCAGAGAAAACGAAAAAATTGATTTTTCCTATTGATTTCAATAGAAAAACTTCATTTTTCTTCCAGCTTTATTTCAATTTCCATTAAAGTTACAGCCATGCCATTTTGCACATAGTTGGAGTACCACATTCCCTACCTTCTGGCCAAAATTTGCAGTTCTATCATGTATAGGATAAAAAACGCACAAAGTGTGTTTTCTCTTTGATTTCAACGGAGAAACTTCATTTTTCTTTTTGCCATATCTCAATTTCTGTTAAAGCTACAGCTATGCCATTTTGCACATGTTTGGAGTACTACATTCCCCACATTCTTGCAAAAATTTATGGTTCCATTGTGTATAGGAAAGAAAATGTTGCACAAACTGTGTTTTCCTATGATATCAATGGAAAATCTTCGTTTTTCATTCTGCTATATCTCAATTTCTATTAAAGATATAGCCAGGCCATTTTGCACATGACTGTAGTACCACATTCCCAACATTCGGGCAAAAATTTATGGTTCTATACTGTATTGGAAAGAAAATATCACACAAAGTGTGTTTTATTGATTTCAATTGCTATATCTCAATTTCCATTTAAGCTCCAGCCATGTCGTTTTGCACATGATGGAGTACCACATTCCCTACATTGTAGCAAAAATTTACAGCTCTATTTTATTTAGGAGAGAAAATAACATTCAAAGTGTAGTTTCCCATTGATTTGCATGGAAAAACTTCATTTTTCTTTTTGCTATATCTCAATTTTTATTAAAGATGCAGCCAGGCCATTTTGCACATGACTGGAGTAACACATTCCCAACATCCCTGCAAAAATGTTTGGTTCTATTCTGTATAGGAAATAAAATATCGCACAAAGTGTGTTTTACTGATTTCAATGGAAAAACTTCATTTTTCCTTTTCCTATATCTCAATTTCCTTTTAAGCTACAGCCATGCCGTTTTGCACAAGATTGAAGTACCTCATTCCCTACATACTGGCCTAAATTTACAGTTCTATCATGTATAGGAAAGAAAACTCACAAAGTGTGTTTTCCCATTGATTTCAAAGTAAAACCTTCATTTTTCATACTGTTATATCTCAATTTCTATTAAAGCTACAGTTATGCCGTTTTGTACAAGTTTGGAGTACCACATTTCCAAAATTCTGGCAAAAATTTATGGTGCTATGCTGTATAGGAAAGAAAATATTGCACAATGTGTTTAATCCCATTGTTTTCAATGGAAAAACTTCATTTTTCTTATTGCTATATCTCAATTTCCACCAAAAGCTACAGGAATGCCGTTTTGCACATGATTTTATTTGTATTTGATATTTTACATCCACTGTGACAGGCGAGCCCTTATGAAGTGGATGGGGTTGGGGAGGATGAGTAATTTTAATCCAGAGGTTACCTTTAAACCTGCTCTATTGTTAAATACCTAAACATGAATTAAAAAGAAATGAAATTGCAAATAACAGTAGTTCAAAATTATAATTAAAATGAGATCACATATTTACATCGTTTAAAAGACAAGCCAAATACTGATCATATTATAAATATAAATAATTTAAAAACATTTCAAATATTGAATTTATTCATCTGGCAATTAATTGGGCAGTAATTTTCTGGTTAAATTGATATTCTGAAAGCAGCAGATCATCGATCGAAAGTTTAAGTTGATTGAAATCTCGCTGAGCAGGGTAAATTGGGTTGTGTCTATCCATGAGGTGGAGGAAAAAATTTCTTTGCCGAGAGATATGGCTAGGTACATGAATCTTCAAGGCACTCAACAGTGACGGACAATCCATGCAGTTTGAAAATAATCTCTGTAGCCATAAGACATGGGATAATATAATACATTTTTGTAGAGTAAATAGAGGGTAGACATTGTCTCTGGTGCCTCCTACTAAAACAGATGTACGTAAGCATTCAAGGGCTTTATCATGCAATTTTGTAATCTTGGCAAAATAACAGTGACTTCCAGAAGACCAGCATATAATACCATTAGAAATTTTTGGTTTAATTAATGATCTGAATATAAGGGCAAACAGAGATGGAAATTTATGCATGCCCCTTATGGAGCAAATTACATTATATGCATGCTTTACATCCAGATAAAGATTCTGACAATGGTGCTGAAATGTTAACTTTGAGTCTAGAAAGATGCCTATATCCTTCACCATTCTGGATCTAGTGATAAGTGAATAGGGGTGTAGAATGGGGGCTTGGGCGCATGTAAAGGAGATAACAGTTGTCTTATTATGATTTAAATTCTGGTTATTGCATGCCAGCCATTTGTCCACATCTCTTAAGGAGTCATTAAGCATATTTGCAGCTACCTTATCATTGACGATCTTGGATAATTTGTGGTCATCTGCAAACGCCAAACACATATATTCTGGCCAATCTGTTTATACAGGTCATTCATAAAAATAGCAAAGAGGATGGGCTCAATATACTACCTTGAGGTACCCCTTCCATTTGCATATGATAACTTGTGCTTACCGTATGTCCAATTTTTGCATTATTCCATCTGGATGTCAAATAATTTGTTAGAAAATACTGCAATTCCTTTGAAAACCCATATGCCCCCAATTTCCAGATATGAAGGGGAATTGGTACCTTGTCAAAGGCTTTGGATAAATCCAGATATAGGACATCCAACTGCTTTCGACTTTCACGGGCTCTAGCAATAGCATCTATGTGCAGTACTAGATTTGTTACTGTAGACCTCCCCTTGATAAATCCATGTTGTTCCTGATTAATAAAATATGAGCATCAGTGTACTATTTTGATATTAATAAAACGTTCCAGAACTTTAACAATTGGAGATATAAGTTGACGTGACCTACTCTTAAATATGGGGATTATATGAGCGGTTTTCCAAATAAGTGGGTCATACTGATGCTGTAAGCAATTGGAGAATAATTTGGCTAATACTGGTGACAAAGGCTCATGATAGGCTTTTAATATGATAGAAGGTACATTATCTGGACCAAGAGAGAAGGATGGCTTTAGCTTAAATATATCCAGTCTCACCTCACTTGGTGTAACATCCTGTATATATAGAGAATCACCACTCTCTGAGAGAGGGTATGGATATTCCCCATCAATCATTGTTAGTTTGTCCTAAGACCTTTGATGAAAAATAATCACAAAAGGCCTTACATAATTGTGTTGAGTCAGAGATAGGTTGATCATATATAACCAATGTCAACATTTCTGGGTTATTTGTTGTTAGACGCTTATACTGAGGCCAAAATTTATTAGGGGATGTCTGTTTAGAAAGTAGGTTTGCAAGGAAATCATGCCGGTCCCATATTAAAAGGAGTTTTATCTTGGCTCAAGTCTCAGAAAACCTACTTTAAGCATAAGAAGAGGGGTGAAATTTGTTTTTGGAGAACAAGTGACGTTTTAACCTCAGCCACCTTATTAGATTGGGGCTGAACCAGATGGGATAGCCAGGGTGCTTCCTATGGAATTGTTTCTTTGGAATACATATATTTATAACTCTGTGTAAGGTTTCATAAAATCTATTGACTGAGCTTTGTGGATCAGACTTCACCAATATTTCATTCCAGCTAATATTTCGTAAATAATTGTACAATAATTCATAGTTTGCCTTAGATCAGGCAAAGCCTAGACGACCTTCTTGTGACTGCAGAGGTAGTGAGAACTGTAAGTCTAGCTGCAATGGTAGGTGGTAATGATCTATGACAGATAATGGATAAGCTTCCTCAATTTTACACATGACATTTGAAAAACAGAGATCAAGCAGTCGGTTTTGTGAATTCAGGATAAAGGTTAATTGAGGTAATTTAGAGAAGGTGGTCAAGGCTATCAATGAATTAGCTTTAGTGGTTCGGGTGGAACCCTGGTAGACTGGTATATAAGAATACCAATCAATCTGAGGGACATTGAAGTCTCCTACCACCAGGGAATTAGTCAAATCTGCCAATTTGGGAGGTGAAGTGTCCAAGATGGCTGAGAACACAGCAGAAGGCAAAGCAGGTGAAAAATAGCAGGCAATGAAGGACAGAGAGCATGAGTCAGATACCTTAATAGAAATGGGCAATACACAATCCTCAACCGTTAGGTTATCAATAACAAATGAATTAAAAGGAATCGTTGTTAAATTTATGGCAATTAAAATACCACCACCCTGATAAGTCGACTTGTTGTCTAAACAAAACACTCGATAGTAAGAGGTGATATAGTTATCTGAACTTATCTGAGGAGAAAGCCATGTTTCTATCAATATAATGGCATCATACTGCTTCAAGGCAAGGTTACTGTAAAATGAGTAACACTTAATGCACAAACTCCTGACATTCTGGTAGTAAATCTGCATTGTTGTAAGAGAGGACATTAGGAAGGATAGTCAATACTGGGGTTTTCCTCTCTCCCCCTTCTATTTTCAATAACTAAAGGTGCTTTAGAATTACCAGATTGTGAGGGAACCAGTAAATTGTTTATGACCATACTGTCATGAATTTGGCCTATGAATCATTTGAATAAGGAGTCAGATGGCCATAACTCTGAAGATAACAAAGCATCACAATAATTACCTATATAGGATATTACAAATGATGTGTAAGAACAATGTTTAGGCTTTAACAGTGTAATTTGACTAATTGAGTAATGGCCCATATCCTGAAGATGTTCCAGTATACCCTGACAAGTTAACTCAGGGTTTAGTCTAGTGACAAATGCATGAGATTGCTTGGTTCGAGGAACTCCTCCCACTTTTGTGAAGGAACCTGTACCGTTTTTGAGTGGCAGGGGAAGAGCCTTTCTCAAAAAGGGATCATCCGAAGCAAATTCATTGACAGAATGAGCTTGAGCCAAATTTGCTGAGCTGGTTTCTTCACGCCCAGGTGCTAACTCTGAGTGAGAGACGACTGAAGTTAAACATTTATTTGACACTACATCTGCAAATGCCCTCATTGGTTTGCAAGCTGTATATGTAGCAGATGAAACTAACTTGCCGCCAGCCAAATTGCTCCTCAATTTACTACTTTCTTGTACTAAGGCATTGTTTGATGCCACATAATCCCATAGTACATTAGTCAGCTCCACCAAAGGAGAAAGACTCTCCTTTACCAACTTTGAAACTGCTATAATAAGTTTCTACTCAAAGCTAGAGAAAAGCGATTCTAACTCTGATGATAGTTTAGATGAGCTTGATCCTGAACGACCAGGCTTATTGGGAGTATTTTCACCTCTAGATAGTAGGCAACCTTTACATTTGTAGTATTGAGCCAGAAGTTGAGTATCACTTCGGTTTACATTTAACAATCGAGGTGCACATGATTGGAGTACCAGATTACCAACATTCTGGCAACAATTTATTGTTCCATTAAAGAAAATAATGCACAATGTGCAATTTCCCATTGATTACAAAGGAAAAACTTCATTTATCTTTTTGCTGTATCTCAATTTCTATTAAAGGTACAGCCATGCCGTTTATGCACATGATTGGAGTGCCACATTCCCTACTTTCTGTCAAAAATTTTAAGTTCTTTCATGTATGGGAGAAAGTGTGTTTTCTCATTGATTTCAATGGAAAAACTTCGCTTTTCTTTTTGCTTTGTCTCAATTTCTATTAAAGCTACAGCAATGCCATTTTGCACATAATTGGAGGACAACATTCCTTACATTCCGGACAAAAATTACAATTCTATCATCTATAGGAGAGAAAACGCTCAAACTGTGTTTTCCCTTTGATTTCAATAAAAAAAATTCGTTTTTCATTCTTCCTTATCTCAAATTCTATTAAAGCTACATGATTGAAGTACTACATTCCCTACATTCTTTAAAAATTTAAAGTTCAATCATGTATATGATAGCAAAGGCACAAATTGTGTTTTCCCATTAATTTCAATGGAAAAACTCCAATTTTCTTTCTGCTATATATCAATTTCTATTAAAGCTATAGCCATGCCGATTCGCAAATCATTGGAGTACCACATTCACTACATCCTGGCCAAAATTTACAGTTCTATCATGTATAAGATAGAAAGTGCACAATTTTGTGTTTTCCCATTGATTTCAATGGAAAAACTTCATTTTTCTTTTTCCTATATCTCAATTTCAATTAAAGCTACAGTCATGCCATTTTGCAAATAATTGGAGTCCCTCATTCCCCACATTCTGGCTAAAATTTACAGTTCTTTCACGTAAAGGGTTAAAAACCCACAAAGTGTGTTTACCCATTGATCTTAATAGAAAAACTCAAATTTTCTCTCTGCTGTATCTCAATTTCTATTCAAGCTACAGCCATGCCGTTTTGCACATGATTGGAGTACCATATTCAATACATTTTCACAAAAATTTACAGTTCTATGTTGTATAGAAGAGAAAGTATTGCACAAAGTGTGTTTTCCCATTGATTTAAATGTAAAAACTCCATTTTTCTTTCTGCTATATCTCAATTTCTATTAAAGCTACAGCCATGCCGTTATTGTGCATAGTTGGAGTACCACATTCCCAACATTCTGGCAAAAATTTATGTTTCTTTTCTATATAGGAAAGCATCTCAATTTCCATTAAAGCTACAGCCTTGCACTTTTGCACATGATTGGAGTACCACAACCTAAACATTCTGGCCAAAATTTACAGTTCTATCATGTTTAGGAGACAAAATGGACAAAGAGCGTTTTCCCATTGATTTCAATGGAAAAACTTTATTTTTCTTTTTGCTATTTCTCAATTGCTATTAAAGCTAGAGTCATGACGTTTTGAACTTGATTGGAGTACCACATTTCGTAAATTCTGTCCCAAATTAAAAGTTCTATCATATATAGGAGAGATGACGCAGAAATTGTGATTTCCTATTGATTTCATTGTTAAAACTATATTTTTCTTTTTCCCATCTCTCCAATTCTATTAAAGCTATAAACATGCCATTTTGCACTTAATTGGAGTACCACATTCCCTACATTCTTCCAAAAATTTACAGTTCTATCATTTATAGTAGAGAAAACGCACAAAGTGTGTTTTAGGCTTTCCCATTGATTTCAATGGAAAAACTTCGTTTTTCATTCTGCTATATCTGAATTTCTATTAAAAATACAGCTATGCCATTTTGCACATAGTTGGAGTACAAAATCCCCTACTTTCTCGCCAAAATTTGCAGTTTTACCATGTATAGCAGAGAAGACACACAAAGCTTGTTTTTCCATTGATTTCAATGGAAAATCTTCGTTTTTATCCTGCTATATCTCAATTTCTATTTAACCTATGGCCATGCCGTTTTTCATATGATTGGAGTACCACATTCCCAGCAATGGCAAAAATTTCTGGGTCCATTTTGTATAGGAAAGAAAATATTGCACAAAGTGTGTTTTCCCATTGATTTCAATGAAAACAATTTAATTTTTCTTTTTGCTATATCTCAATTTCTATTAAAGCTTCAGCCATGCCGTTTTGCACATGATTGAAGTACCACATTGCCTACATTCTGGTAAAAATTTATGGTTCCATTATGTATAGGAAAAAAAATATCACACAAAGTGTGTTTTCCCATTGATTTTAATGGAAAAACTGCATTTTTCTTTTTGCAATATCTTAATTTCTATTATAGCTACAGCCATGCCGTTTTTTTTCACATGATTGGAGTAACACATTCCCAACATTCTGGCAAAAATTTGCAGTTGTATTTTACATAGGAGAGAAACTATTTTCCAAAGTGTGTTTTCCCATTGATTTCAATGGAAAACTTTTATTTTTCTTTTTTCTATATCTCAATTTTTATTAAAGCTAAAAGCATGCCGTTTTTTACATGATTGGTGTACCACATTCCCTACATTCTGTCAAAAAGTTACAGTTTTATCCTGTATAGGTGAGAAAATAACGCACAAAGTGTAAATTCCCATTAAATACATTCTCCATAGCGAGTAGTCAATTTAGTAATTTAAATCCACTATAAGATGTTGGGCTATTTAGAAAGTAACTGAGGCAGGGAATAACTAGAAATATAACAGTGTATAGGGAGGGGAATTCCCATGTAGTAAACTTCACAATAAAAATAAATAAGTGATGAAATATGGAAAACAACAAGTTACAATCCACAAATAGTAAGCCATTTGTATATCTCAATTTTTTCAAAATTTGTTTATCTCAATTTCAAGAACCATTTGTCTTTTAATTTAAATATAAGAAAGTTGTGCACTTCACGTCGTTGATAAGGGTTTTGTAGTTGTAGTCATACATAATTCATTTATTGAGAAACAACAGTCAAACTGCAGTGTAAAGATGAGGTACTTGCCAACAGTCTTGCCATGTTGAAAGCACTAGTTCTCATCCAGTTGCTGTAGTGAATTAAAATTGGGCTGGGGTAGTACTGAGTTGGGTGACCCCCTAGGAATTCCTGGTGCTATTGGTTGATTTGCATTCAGCACTTCTTTTGTCATTTTCTCACATCATGAAACTGTTACAGTTTGTTGCATTTTTAATCAGGAACTTAGTGGTCAGGAAATTGTTTTAATGAGAAAGCTGTATTCCTAAAGTGAATGCTGTAACATCATTGTAAAAGGTTAAAATGCACAGATCAATTTCCAACATTGCATTATGGTGATTTGTTTGAAAATGAAGCATGTTTTATAGAAAAACACAACAATTATTTCTTTCACCAAAATGATCAAAAAACACAAAAGTTTCCTTCCAATTGAGGGCCATATGAGTGAGTCAATTGGTGATTTTCACATAGTACAGAATGCTCATTAATCTGGAAATGTAGTTGAAGTCAACATGTAATAACAGTTTTAATTCTCAGCTCCTATGTGCCACTACGAATGGCAACATTTGGCCTGTGCTTTGGCGCATACTAATCTTAGGATTGTGTTATTGCAGGTTTTGTCCTAGCTTTTCACAGTCTTTCCTCTTAATGTACAAATAAGTTATTTATCACAGAGTGAAGTTTTGGCAACTTTCACCCATTCAAATCTGCATCTGAAAAACTGACATATAAGTACTGCACTTTTTTGTTCACACTCTGTCATTACCAACGTGAAGAGTTCTACATATGAGAATTTTGCAAAATTTATGTATTGCATATTATCAATAGTTCTTCAAGTTAAAAATCTTATTTGAAAAGGTTTGGAGTATTTTATTCCTATTTAACAACATTTTATATGCTACTAATGTATCTCATCTTGATTTATTCTGAAGAGTACTATTAGTATCTTGTTGGCATCAATGGGATGTAACTGGTATATGGGACTAAATACATTCTCCATAGAGATTAGTCTATTTGGCAACTTAAACCCACCAAAAAATGTTGGGCTGTTATGATAGTTACTGGGGGAGGGGATAACTAGAAACATAGCAGTGCATGAGGAGGAGAAGTTCCATGTAGTAATCATCACATTAGCAATAAATAAGTGATGAATTGGGGAAAACAAAGAGTTGGAATCCACAAACAGTAGGTCACTTGCATAACATTCTATAATTTAAATCATCATTGCCCTTTATTTAAAATATCAGAAAGTTGTGTAGTTCATGTCGTTGATAAGGTTTTTGTAGTTGAAATAATACACAATTGATTAATTAAGTGACAGTTTGAAGACATGACATTTGCCAATGGACATAATATGATGAAAGCACCAGTTCTAGTCTGGTCACTGCATGTAGGCAACATTTGGCCACTTAGGAATTCCTGGTGCTAATGATTGATTTGCATTCAGCATTTCTTTTGTTATTTTCTCACATCATGAAACTGAAATATTTGTTGCATTTGGAATTTCATGCATTTTACTTCAATGGGGATAGATGGAAATACCACTTTGTTATCAGGAAATTGTTTTAATGAGAAAGCTGTATTCCTAAAGTGAATGCTGTTACATCATTGGAAAAGGTTAAAACACACAGATCAATTTCAAACTTTGTTTGACAATGAACCATGTTTAATAGAAAAGGACAGCAATTATTTATTTCACCAAAATCATAACAAACACAAAAGTGATTTGTGCAATAATGAAATAAGCCTCCAACCTAAAGTGTTATTTCCTCCCAATTTCAGGGAATGTTACCCATGAGGACCCTATCAGTGAGTAAATTGGTGATTTTCACATAGTATAGAATGCTCATTAATCTGCATATATAGTTGGTCAAGACATAATAGTTTTACTTCTCCACTCCTATGTGCCACTCAGCATGGAAATATATTGGCCTCTACTTTGGCTCATACTAATCTTGGGGTGGTGTTATTGCAGGTTCTGAACAGGAGGTGCTGAATAAGCTTCTCTTAATGTACACATAAGTTATGAATTTTTGGCAGCCTTCACCCATCCAAATCTGAATCTCATAAACTAACATATAAGTACTGAACTTTTTGCTGAACCAATGTGAATACCCATGAGTGCCTGAGGTAGAATAGGCACACTGCATACCTGCATGTCATAAGAGGCGACAAAAGAGGCGACTTTTTCTTGCCCCAGTTTGCACAACTCCACTGTCGTCTTTGTCTATGACAAGTTCTGGACAAGATGATACTAACATTGTGGTTGTCCGTGCGTTTGGTCTCACTTGTTCTCCATCGATGTAGGCTCCTCACTGAGGTGACCATAAATAACCACCTACCCATGTGTTAGCCATGCATGGAGACCCTCACCACTGGAAAACGTGGATCCTGGTGATTGAGGAAGGCGAATGCCCAGCGTTGTCTCTTCGCCACTCCACACTGGTGAGGTGGCTGACAGACATCAAGGAGTAAGGTTGCGACCTAGTCTCCAAAACATCACTTTAGTCACAGCTTCCAGGGAAAGCGGGCAGCCAAGGCAGATACTTGGTCTTGGTCAATCAGCCAGGGGTGTGTAAGTTGTTATGCCCCCTATTTGTTTGTTTGTTTGTTGGAGTTTAAGGTCCCGTCAACTACGAGGTCATTAGAGACCCGTCCACAGCATAGTTCTAATGCATATACTGCACAGACACTACACCAATGCGACGATTATTGGGTATTGGCAGTACCCAGCTTTCCCGAGCGACTACCCATGTCAGTACTAACTGGGCTTGCGTTGCTTAACTTCAGTGATCAGACGAGAACTGGTGTTTCCAACGCAACTCGCCGCTCCTATGCCCCCTAGGGTTCCTGTAAGTGGACCGGCAGTCAACCCCGATGCCAATGGTCCTGTACTCAATGATTATGCCACCCTTACAGTATCCTGTCTGAGTAGTCTTGATGACCAGAATGGGCGTCCCCATGTAGGGCTCCGTGGTGAGTAAGACCTGCGGGCAGCAAATTACATAATTATTCAAATTATGGCAACAACAAAACAGAGGCTGGGGGCGTCTACAAATAACCCCATCCCTCCCCCTTCTTCTTCTTTATTGACTTGTGTTGAGCCGGAAGATAGCGGGCTCGGTCTCACCCAACTGAGTGGGCCAGCTGCCATTGAGCTGATGGAGACATGTACTGCTCGAACAAACAGGCCACGTTCCCCCAGTAGACTAACTGGATCAAGGAATGAACCTGTGGCGTGTATAGCATTAGCACCCGCCCGTAACAAGAGGCAACGCCATCTTAGCCTTAAGATGAAGGGCTCCACTGCCGATACACAGCCTGTTCCTGGATCTAAGATTTTAGGTGCAGTCCAACCACCAACTACACCTTCATCCTATCCTCCCCAGTTTATTTCCATCTCTGGGGAGGACAGTGCAGCCTTGGGGAAGGCTTTTATCGAAAAAGCCATCAAGGGCATTGTCGGTGATGTGACCTCAGTCAAGAAACTGTGCAATGGCACTTAAAATTACTAAAAATGCAGAAGCTTGGTAACATCCCCGTTGTGGTCAAACCCCATCCCACAATAAACACCAACTGAGGTGTGGTGTGGTGCTCCGATCTACGTGGGGTGTCAGAGGAGCAAATAGCAAAGGAGCTTAGGGACCAGGGTGTGGTAGCTGTCCACTGCACCTTGGTCCAATGGGATGGAGAATCCTGACCATCTGACACCTTGGTGCTGACCTTTGGTAGGCTTAAGGTACCAGATTACATCATTGGTGGCTACCTCTGCTTGCCTGTATGTGCCTTCATTCCGAGCCCACATTGGTGCTTCAAGTGCCAGTGATATGGCCATGGACAGAAGTCGTGTTTTGTGAAGGCCGAGTGTGTCACTTGTGGACGGGGTGACCACTCCCCTGAGTCTTGTAAGACTGCACCTTTTTGTATCAACTGTAAGGGCAACCACCCCGTCTCTTCTCGGGATTGCCCCACTTGGCTGCAGGAACGCTACCCCTGCGTGCCAGAGGTAAAATAGGCACACTGCATACCTGCATGTCATAAAAGGCCACAAAATGGGGTGACTTTTTCTAGCCCCTGACTGGACAACACCACTATCGTCCCAACATCGTGGTTGTTTGAGCTTTCGGTCTGACTTGTTCTTGGACGATGTAGGCTCCTCACTGAGGTGACCGTAAACAAATGCCTACCCGCATGTTTGCCGTGTGTGGAGACCCGCACCCCTGGGAAAACCGGATCCTGGTGGTTGAGGAGGCGTATGCCCTGTGATGTCTCTTGGCCACTCCACACTGGTGAGGTGGCTGACAGACATCGGGGACTAGGGTTGCGATCCACAGTCTCCAAAACATCACTTTGGCCACAGCTTCCAGGGAAAACGGGAGGCCAAGGCAGTAGCCCGGTCTTGGTCAATTGGCCAGGGGTGCATAAGTGGTTATGCCTCCTAGGGTGACTGTAAGTGGACCGGCAGTCAACCCCGATGCCAATGGTCCGGGTACTCAGGGATTATGCCACCCTAACAGTATCCTGTCCGAGTAGTCTCAACGACCCGAAAGGGCGTACCTGTGTAGGGCTCCGTGTGGTGGGTAAGACCTGCAGGCAGCAAAAACATAATTCTTTGAAATTATGGCAAATATAAACCAGAGGCTGGGGGCCTCTACAAATAACCCCATCCCTCCCCCTTCTTTACTTTTACTGACTTGTGTTAAGCTGGAAGGATGCCGGATGGCGGGCTCGGTCCCACCCAACATAGTGGGCCAGCTGCCACTGAGCTGATGGAGACATGTACTGCTCCAACAAAGAGGCCGCGTTCCCCCAGTAAGCCAACTGGATCAGGGAACGAACCTGTGGCATCTCCGGCATCGGCACCTGCCCTTAACAAGAGGCAACGACCTCTTAGCCTTAAATTGCAGGGTTCCACTGCCGATGCACAGCATGTTCCTGCATCTAAGATTTTAGGTGCAAACAACCATCCATACCTTCTTCCTATCCTCCCCAGTTTATTTCCATCTCTGGGGAGAATGGTGCACCCTTGGGGAAAGCGTCGCCCTTCCTTATCGCCAAAGCCATCAAGGGCATTGCCGGCGATGTGACCTCGGTCAAGAAACTGTGCAATGGCACCTTGTTGGTGGAGGCATCTGCCCCCCACCAGACCGAAGCATTATTAAAAATGCGAAAGCTCGGTGACATCCCTGTTGTGATCAAACCCCATCGCACCTTAAACACCAGTAGAGGTGTGGTGCGGTGCCCTGACCTATGTGGGATGTCAGAAGAGCAAATAGTAGGGGAGCTCAGGGACCAGGGTGTGGTGGCTGTCCGCCGCACCGCCATCCGACGGGATGGAGAATCCCGCCCGTCTGACACTTTGGTGCTGACCATTGGTAAGCCCGAGGTGCCATATTACATCAAAGCTGGCTACCTCCACATGCCTGTACGTGCCTTCATCCCGAGTCCACTTCAATGCTTCAAGTGCCAGCGATATGGCCATGGACAGAATTCGTGTTCTGCCAAGGCCATGTGTGGAACTTGTGGACAGGATGACCACTCCCCCGAGCCATGTAAGACTGCACCTCTCTGCATAAACTGTAAGTGCAACCACCCCGCCTCTTCTTGGGATTGCCCCACTTGGCTGCAGGAATGCACAATCCATGAGCTGCGTGTCCAGAAGGGTATTAGTTTTGCAGTTGCGCAGCAGCTGCTAGCCTTGCCAGGGACCTCCAGTCTTGGAGTGTCCTATGTAGGTGCTGCAAAGGCAGCTGCTGTGTCCTCTGTCTGTACCCAGATGGACACCCTACCTCGGCTCCCCCCTCTCATCCGTTTAATGCCCTATCAGGCCCACGGGGTCCATGGTGTGCCGGTCTGTGCAAGCATTGGCTGCCAGACGGACCCCGACCCCATTTCCATGGCTTCTTCTGGCTCCACCACCGCCGCTGGCCCATGCATGGGCCCCCCAATAATGGCGGTGCCAGCTTCTTTGGAGGCCCCAGAAGCCACTCATCAAAGACAGGCATCTCCCTTGAAGACCTCCCTCTCTGTCCCAGCGCAGCCAACCTCCTCCACAGAGGGGGTGGTGGGTGAGACAGCAGGAAAGAAAGTAGGGACACCCCCTCCACTACTGCTGTGGGGCGGGTGTCCTTGGTTCGACCATCCAAGCTCTCTGGCCAACGGCAGAGAGCATGGGGTGGTTTCATGCCCAAACTGGGGCAAGATGGGTATTCCTCCTTCGAGATGGAGGAGGACGAACCAATTGAAGGCGTCCCTCCCTTTTCTGCAGTGGGACGGAGAAAAGGGAGGAATAGAAACAAACCGCCTAAGTCCACTTGATGGTAAATTTCCTACAATGGAACTGTCGAGGGTTTTCCCACAAGAGGGATGAGATCTCGAGGCAAAACCCTGTCTGCATCTCCCTCCAGGAGATCCTGTGTCGCAGTGATACCCCCGTTTCGTTATGGGGGTACAATGTATATGCAGACACCTGGCAGCAAGGAAGCCACCCTGTGGGAGGGGTGGCTATCCTTATCCGAAATGAGTGCATGCATGAGCCAGTGGCTTTGCAGACGCCTCTGCAAGCAGTGGCGGTCTCATTGCAACTGGATGTGCCCACCACTCTATGTTCCCTCTACATGCCACCTGGGATTGATATCCCATGGGCAGACCTCCACTCCCTCAGTGCCCAGCTTCCAAGACCCTTCTTGATTATGGGTGATTTTAATGCCCAGAATACTCAATGGGGCTCAGACAGTCATAACCCCTGAGGGCGACTTGTGAAACAATGGGTGTCACATAATGGCCTCATTGTTCTAAACACAGGTGCCTCCACACATGTCATGACTGCCACTGGTGGTCTCTCCTGTATAGACCCATCCATCTGCTCTCCTGTGTTAGCAACAGGTTTGCAGTGGGAGGTATTGTCAGACCCTTGTGAAAGTGATCACTTCCCTATCAAGATTAGCAGTGGAGATGGGGCATTACCCCAACATCCACCACTGTGGTGTCTGCATCGGGCGGACTGGGAGGAGATCGCCCGCCGTATCTACTTTCGCCCACTGTGTGATTTTGATGGGGTCAACGACCTAGTGAGTCACTTCACAGAGGTGGTGGTCAGGCGGCATTGGCATCCATCCCCCAGAGCTTGTGTAACAAACCACCAGCACGGGTGCCATGGTGGACGGAGGATTGTCGGAGTGTGATTCGGGCTCACAGACAAGCACTTCGCTGCTTCCAATCTCGTCCTACCGAGGCCAACCATATCGACTATCTCCAAGTTAGGGCATATGCATGACGGGTGATCATGGAGGCCAAACGCTCCTCATGGAGTCAGTATGCCTCCTCACTTACCCATCACACTCCCTCCAAGAAAGTCTGGGAAAAGCTGAGGAATATTCAAGGGAGGTATTTACCATCATGTGGCTCCGGTCTCCATGTACAAGGGAGACCTTGCCTTCTGCCATGTGAGGTGGCTGAAGAACTGGCAAGGACGTTTGCAGCCGTCTCCGGTTCCGAGCACTACACGGCAACATTTCTAAACAAGAAGCAGGCTGCAGAACGCCATCCACTGAACCTCACTGGTGGTGTCTCCGAGGGGTATAAAAATCCATTTACCCCTTGGGAGCTGCAGGCAGCTCTAGCAACAGCCAGGGATACTGCCCCTGGACCAGATAGCATCCACTATCAAATGCTACGACACCTACCAGAGAAAGGCGTTATATACCTCCTTGAGGTATTAAACTATATTTGGCAGCAGCATGAAATCCCTGCAGGTTGGCGAGAGGCTACTATCATCCCACTGCAAAAACCTGGGAAGGATGGTAGCCTTCACAAAAATTACAGACCCATTTCATTGACGACCTGTCTTTGCAAAACCATGGAACGCATGGTGAATTGGCGCCTGGTGTGGTATCTGGAACGGCACAACCTTCTGGCCAATGCCCAATGTGGCTTCCATGCGGGCAGGTCTT
>JAAFCE010009127.1:26978551-27010365 GCA_013389805.1 Trigoniulus corallinus | reverse complement strand
CAATGGGGCTCAGACAGTCATAACCCCTGAGGGCGACTTGTGAAACAATGGGTGTCACATAATGGCCTCATTGTTCTAAACACAGGTGCCTCCACACATGTCATGACTGCCACTGGTGGTCTCTCCTGTATAGACCCATCCATCTGCTCTCCTGTGTTAGCAACAGGTTTGCAGTGGGAGGTATTGTCAGACCCTTGTGAAAGTGATCACTTCCCTATCAAGATTAGCAGTGGAGATGGGGCATTACCCCAACATCCACCACTGTGGTGTCTGCATCGGGCGGACTGGGAGGAGATCGCCCGCCGTATCTACTTTTGCCCACTGTGTGATTTTGATGGGGTCAACGACCTAGTGAGTCACTTCACAGAGGTGGTGGTCAGGCGGCTTTGGCATCCATCCCCCAGAGCTTGTGTAACCCACCACCAGCACGGGTGCCATGGTGGACGGAGGATTGTCGGAGTGTGATTCGGGCTCACAGACAAGCACTTCGCTGCTTCCAATCTCGTCCTACCGAGGCCAACCATATCGACTATCTCCAAGTTAGGGCATATGCATGACGGGTGATCATGGAGGCCAAACGCTCCTCATGGAGTCAGTATGCCTCCTCACTTACCCATCACACTCCCTCCAAGAAAGTCTGGGAAAAGCTGAGGAATATTCAAGGGAGGTATTTACCATCATGTGGCTCCGGTCTCCATGTACAAGGGAGACCTTGCCTTCTGCCATGTGAGGTGGCTGAAGAACTGGCAAGGACGTTTGCAGCCGTCTCTGGTTCCGAGCACTACACGGCAACATTTCTAAACAAGAAGCAGGCTGCAGCACGCCATCCACTGAACCTCACTGGTGGTGTCTCCGAGGGGTATAAAAATCCATTTACCCCTTGGGAGCTGCAGGCAGCTCTAGCAACAGCCAGGGATACTGCCCCTGGACCAGATAGCATCCACTATCAAATGCTACGACACCTACCAGAGAAAGGCGTTATATACCTCCTTGAGGTATTAAACTATATTTGGCAGCAGCATGAAATCCCTGCAGGTTGGCGAGAGGCTACTATCATCCCACTGCAAAAACCTGGGAAGGATGGTAGCCTTCACAAAAATTACAGACCCATTTCATTGACGACCTGTCTTTGCAAAACCATGGAACGCATGGTGAATTGGCGCCTGGTGTGGTATCTGGAACGGCACAACCTTCTGGCCAATGCCCAATGTGGCTTCCATGCGGGCAGGTCTTCGGTGGATCATCTGATCTCACTAGAGACTGCGGTACGTGAGGCCTTTCTCTACAGAGAGCACTTAGTGGCTGTCTTCTTTGATGTGGAGAATGCATATGATTCCACATGGCGCTATGGTATACTGGAGACCTTGAACCAGTGGGGGCTCAAGGGGTAATCTGCCCCTCTTCCTCCATAGCTTTTTGTCCAAACGGACCATCAGAGTGCGAGTGGGTAACACCTACTCCTCGGCCTTCCTGCAGGAGAATGGTGTCCCACAGGGGAGCGTCTTGAATGTGACGCTCTTTGCTGTTGCAGTGAATGGCCTACCATCCTCCATTCACCCCCTGGTAAAGTCGTCCCTCTTTGTGGACGACTTTTCTATCAGGTACCGCGCTGCCACGATGCACAGCATTGAGCATCAGCTGCAACTGGCACTCAATAGTGCCAACGAGTTTGCCACTTCACATGGCTATAAGTTCTCCCCTGACAAAACGATTGTCATGCACTTCTGTTGTAAGCGAGGGCTCCACCCTGAGCCTCAGCTTACTTTGAATGGCCGCCTCCTCCCAGTTGTAGAGGCGGCCCGGTTTCTTGGTCTCTGTTTTGACAGCCATCTGACATGGGTCCCACACTTGAAGGAGCTGAAGGCAATACGATTTACCGTATAGGTATGTTGGTAGATAGGTTTTAAGTACCATCTATAGAAAAACAAGCTTGGCTATCTATTTTATAACAGCTTGTTGATCCAGTGTCACCAGATATACAATCTGTTATACTTGGCAATTACTCTCAATTCCTCAATTATTGAACTAAATGTATATCCTCGATAGCAATGACCTCCCCATACACAATAGTGATATTGAGGGCATGTGGTGACAGCTAATTTCTGCATTTTGACTGGAAATGTGAGATAAAATAATTTAGTTGTGGACACGCACACTAGGCCCTTCCATGAGCAGTATATGGGTATGATGATGATGGTGAGGTGTAATAATTTGTTAAGGACAATGGCAGAATATATAAAAAAACAAAATGAATATAAAAATCAACTTAAAAGGGCATTTAGGGGAGAGATGAGAGAGACATAGATGCACATTTTATGGTGTTAAATTAACATATTTGTAAATTGTTTAATCTCAGATAAAATGATTCCCTACAATGGCATCTTAAGGACTTGGAGAAAATACATGAGAATGAACAAAACACTTATTTGGGTAACTTAACAGACAATGATTACCACTTAAAGTCACTAGGAAATAAAATGAACCTTCAGGTAAAAAAATTATGAGGATTTAATGGAAGTAATTGTCACTCTGGATATAGAAAGTTAGGATTTCATAAATTACTAAATGGCCAATAAAGCAGGTGAGGTAATAGTTAATGCCAGTCTATGCATATCATTAGAGAATTGTACTGACAATCATTTTACGTTTTTAGGTCAAATGTCAGCCCTAATCATCATTAGAAGTAGAGCTTGTTGCAATTTTCAGTGCCAGTATGTCATAATCCTGTTGGAAGTGGAGGTCAAAAGCACAAAGCAAGAACTGTGACACAATGAGGAGATTCCCTCTGCCAGTCATATTTTTATCACTAATGCTACTGGAGACATCTAAAAATCAAATAGATTGAAGAAGGAAAATACAAGTAAATTTCACTTCATAACATAGTATATGAAACTTTATCTCACAGGAGAAACCTACTTTCTGTATCAAATCCCAAAATATTAATACTTGAGTTTGGCAATTTGTGAGAATACCTGGAGATCATCTTGCCAATTAGAAATGTCATCACACTACTTCTAGCAAGGTCAGTAATAATGTTACAGTAGATTTCGTTGTTGTTATCCACTTTTTTGTTGGTCAAACTCTGAACATTTAATGAAATCTTAGGTTTGACTTGTTTGTCATTAGTGTTTTAAGGCCCTTGAAGTACAAGGTCATTGGACCCCCTTAGGTTTTGTAATCAGATTTGGAAGCTATGCACTCTTAACTGACTCATCATCATCATACCCATATCCTGCCTGAGGCAGGGTTGGGTCTGTGAGTTCTAGCCCTCCACATTCCCGTCTGTTTCCCACCAGGTCCCTGTCCAACCCACACACTGCCATGTCCTTCCAAACAACTTGACCCCACATCTGCTTTGGTCTCCCCTAACCCAAATGCTGCCTACCTCTAACATACTCATTCCTAATTCTCTCTGCTCTTGACACACCACTCGTGTACCGCAACATTCACATCTCAGCCACTTGCACATGATTTACATGGCTTTTTTCACTGCCCAGCACTCTGACCCTTATAGTATAGCTGGTATAACCACAGTCCTGTAAAATTTCCCTTTCAGGTTGATTGGGGCTCTCCTATTGCACAGGTCTCCACTTGCCTGTTTCCATTTCAACCACCCCATTGATTCTATGAGTCACATCCAGGTCTATCTCCCCATTGCTTTGAAATGTCGATCCTAAGTACTTTACCTCCTGTACTTTTTTCACTATTTCACCCCTTGAGTGTATGTCCCCAATGTTTTCCTGACCATCCCAGTTGAAAGCTAAATACTCTGTCTTCTTCATGTTAATCTTTAACCCTCCTTTTTCCATTGCTCCTCTTACATCATTTAGTCCCTTCTCTATCTCCTCTCTGCTGTCGCTAACTTTCCCTATATAATCGGCAAGTGCCAGGCACTGAGGGGCCCACTCCCCTACACCTGTCAGCAGTTCATCCAGAACCAGGCTGAAAAGATATGGGCTAAGTGCAGAACCTTGGTGTACCCCAACTTTCACTGGAAAGCCCCCAGTGTTTCCCCAAGGTGTCCTTACCCTGGCTATGGAGCCATCATACATATCCTGGACTATTCTAATAAATCCTTCTACCCCTCCTCTTTCATACTACTTCCCACACTACTTGTCTTTGGACACTGTCGAAGGCCTTCTCCAGGTCAATAAAGATGGCATGGAGGTCTTTCTTTCTTTGCTGCCCTATACTTTTCTACCATTTGTCTCAGAATGAAGATAAGCTCCATTGTGGGCCTACCTGGCATACACCCAAATTGATTTCCATGGACACTTGTTTTATCCTGGAGGCGACCTTCCATTACTCTCTCCCAGAGCTTCATGGAATGGCTCATTAGTTTTATACCTCTATAGTTGCTGCAGTCTTGAACATCCCCTTTACCTTTGTATAGTGGTACTATCCAGCTCTCATGCCATGCAGATGGCATTCTTTCTTGACTAGCTATCTTATTGAAAAGTTTCCCTAGCCACTTGGTACCAGTCCTCCAAGGCTGTACCATAATTGAATGGGTATTCCATCTGGGCCTACAGCTTTTCAATCTTTCATCTTCGTAAGTGCTCTGGTTACTTCCTCCTTGGTTAGACAATCCACTGCCACTGCTGGTGCAGGGTTGGTGGCCATGTCCTCGTCTCCCTCCACTTCAATCAAGAGATTTTGGAAGTATTCCTCCCACCTCCTCTTTACTTTCATCAGGGAGAGAAAGGACCCTACCTACACCATCCTTCACTGTTATGGCTCTGGGTACATTTTTGCTGTCCTGTCTCTAGCCTTGGCCAATTTGAAAACTTCTCTCTCCCCTTCCTTTGTCTCTAACTGCTCATAGAGGTCCTCATACTTGTGGTGCTTGGCCAGAGCAATCTTCCTCTTGCCAGTGGTCTTGGCCTGCCTATACTGAGTCTTTGACTCCTGATCCCCTATCTCCTACCAAATGTGAAATGCAGCCTTCTTTTGTTTGATGGCTGCTTCAACCTCCTCATTCCAACACCATGACTGTCTGTTACATTGACAAGTATCTCCCACCCTACCTTGCCCCAAGATGTTTTTCCCACAGGCTCTGATTTTTCAGGCAACCCTGTCCCACATGGGATCTGTTGTCCCTTCCCAATCCCAGTCTACTGCCTGTGAACTTATTCTATAAATTCCCCTGTCTTTCCAGGTAGTTCCCACCACCTGATGACCTGCTTTCCCCTCCAAGAATGTGCCTTGCCTGCTGCTCTCACTAATAGTTCTATCAAAATAACCTATGCCCACATTCCTTTTGAAAATCTTCACTCGGGAGTGACCAGAAATCATGGACCTCTGATCTGTGCTGCCCTCTAACCATAAAGAAATATATCTGTGACATTCCCTTAGGTGAGTGGTATGTGATTAGGTGATTGTCCCTCTTCCTGAACCAAATATTCACCAATGCAAGGGCAAGTGCATAAGCTGTGTCAAGGATTTGCTGCCCATCTATGCTAGCTGATCCATACCCCCATCCCCCATGGACCTCACCATGACCCTGGTTTTCTTTGCCCACGTGGCCATTAAATTCCCCCCCCCCCCCAAATTACTAAGCACTCATTTCCCTGACATTCCCCTACCTGACCCTCCAGTGAGTGTACCAGGTCCTCAAACTTTGTCCTGAAGCCATCCTTTGTGGGTTCGTCCAGACCTCCCTGGGGGGCATACACACTTATTAGATGAAGGACTACTTCTCTCCAAACCACTGCAACTAGCAGGAGCCTGCTATTGATGCGTTTTACCTGGGTGACCCCTTGCTGCAGCTCACTATCCAACATGATCCCCACTCCATTCCACCTGCCTTCACCGGCAGTATATATAAGCTTGTAACCCCCAAGGGCCCTTGATCTATTCCCCTTCCACCTAGTTTCTTGGAGGAAAGCTACCTGTATCCTCCATCGCCTTAGGGTATTAGCTATTTACCCAGATTTGCCAGTAATGGTCCCCACATTCCATGTTCCTAATCTAAGATTTGCCCCTTTGCTATAAGCACATGCTCTGACTGGGATCACCCCATCTGGGCATCTTGAACCCACAGGAATATTGGTGCTGCTTGCAGTGGGGGGATGCCAGCCTACCCCACAGAGGACACTCAGTGCACTATCTGCCATGGGGTCCAAGGTCCCAACCCCCATGGCATTGCAAACTACTGCTGACCATGGCCTGAGGCCAACTAGTGAACCCCTATTCACTGCCAGTGCTGGGGACTTCTCCCATGCTGGGGGTTCGATGTCTCTCAAATTTGGCATCATACCTGCTAACTCTAAGGAATAATAATGACAGTATTATATAATAATTTTATAAAACTAGTAATTAAAATAAATAATAGTAAGAATAAGTAATAATATTAACCAATATTATAATATTAACTAACATTACAATACTAACTAAAAATTATGTAAAATTTGGCTGTGGGTAGTTTGTGACCAGCCCCAACGCAGTTGTGGATGAGGGCAACAATACCACGAGGTTAGGCTTAAGTAGCAAAACCTTGCACAAGATCCCACTGCCCAAAACGAGTCCCAACACCCACGGACCTACCTTGCACAGGAACAGTTGGGGTTCATGCCTTGAAAAAGGCAAGTTTTACCCCAAAAAATGGCGTTGAATTGATAGTTGGTAGAAAAAGGTAAATGGCCATCCCACCATGGTGGGAATAAATAACAGCAAAACACTAAAAGTCATAACAATAAAAAGGCAATAGCCCAAAAAATTTTAGAATAAATATAGGCAAACGCCAAAACACACAGAAAGGTAAAAGCAGCAAAAGCCAAAACAGAAATAACAATAAAAGTGGCAAAATCCATCTCTGCAAAATCCATCTCTGCAGTTAAGACACTGGTGACACCTGGAAGGTGGCACCCTATGAGTTGACCAGTTGTAAAGACTGACCACTGCACCCAAGGAGCCATCCTTTGACCCATCCGTGTAAATAAAAACATGGCCCTGATAAGCCAGAGAGAGGAATCCAAACTCTTGTTGGTTGGGGAAGGCTACAAGCATAAAATCAAAACTGGACTTTCACACTGTCCAGGGTGGCACAGAGGCTGGCAGCACAGGCTGCACCCTAAACAGAGTCACACCCATGCCAGTAAGACACTCCATCCGCTGCACACCAAATGGAGGTGGAACCCCTGGCCGGTGGTCGAATGGCCGTCTTATAGTGTGACTAAAGATGGCTGGGTGTGTAGGGTGCTGCAGCTGACCTCTCAGCTGCAAAATGTATGCTGCTGCAAAATACTGCTGCCACACAGCTCAGCATAAAGGCTGAGTACCAGACTTGTGTGGAATGCCTCAATGGACAACTGGATGCCGGCATGATGAACACTGTCCAGCATCTGGAGAGTAGACAGAGCAACCAGGCCATACATGCCACAGCCCTAATCCAGACGTGATCGAACAAGTGATCTGTAGAGCCAATACATTATTATTCGATCTGCCCCAAAACCAGTTCCCTGCAGGAACCACTGATTATTCAGGGAGTGAAGGCACTTAGCCTTCAGCTCCTTCAAGTGCAGGTCCCATGTCAGAAGGCTGTCAAAATGGAGACCAAGAAACCAGGCTGCCTCTACAACTGGGAGCAGTCAGCCTTCCACGGTAAGCTGAGGATCACGGTGAAGCCCTCGCTTATGACAAAAGTGCATGACAGTTGTTTTGTCAGGGGAGAACTTATAGCCATGAGAGGTGGCAAACTCATTGACACTGTTTACTGCCAGTTGCAGCTGACGCTGTGCATCATAACAACCCAGTACCTGATAGAGAAGTCATCCACAAATAGGGGCAACTTTACTGGGGGGTGAACAGAGGATGGTAGGCCGTTTACCACAACAGCAAAGAGTGTAACACTCAAGACGCTCCCCAGTGGGACACCATTCTCCTGCAGGGAAGCTGAGGACTAGGTGTTACCCACATGCACTCTGAAGGTCCGTCAGACAGAAAGCTGCAGAGGAAGAGGGGCAAATTGCCAATAAGCTCCCACTGGTGCAAGGTCTCCAATATGCCATGGTGCCATGTGGTATCATATGCCTTCTCCACATCAAGAAATACAGCTACCAGGTGCTGTCTGTGGAGAAAGCCTCATGTACTGTAGTCTCTGGTGAGATCAGATGATGCACCAGAGACCTGCCAGCTTGGAAGCCACATTGGGCATTGGCAAGAAGGTTGTGCCATTCCAGATACCACACCAAGTGCTAATTCACCATTTGTTCCATTGTTTTGCAAAGACAGCTCATCAATGAAATGGGTCTATAATTAATTGGAAGGCTACTGTCCTTACCAGGTTTTGGGAGTAGGATTTTGGTAGCCTCCCGCCAGCCTGCAGGGACTTCATGCTGCTGCCAAATGTTATTAAATACCTCAAGGAGGTAACTAATACCTTTTTCTGGTCGGTGTCATAGCATTTGATAGTGGATGATATCCGGTCCAGGGGCAGTGTCCCTGGCTCTTGCTACAGCTGCCCTAAGCCACCAAGGGGTAAATGGATTGTTATACCCCTTGGCAACACCACCAGTACAGTTCAGTGGATGGCGTTCTGCAGCCAGCTACTTTTGTAGAAATGTTGCTGTTTAGTGCTGGGAACTGGAGATGGCTGCAAACGTCCTTGCCAGTTTGTCAGCCACTTCACATGGCAGAAGGACATGTCTCCCTTGTACAAGGAGACCAGAGCCCCATTGAGGATTATGGGCATTATAATAACCGATAATAAGGAAGGGTCTTAGAAGCTGGGCACTGAGGGAGTCAAGGTCTGCCCATGGGATATCAATCCCAGGAGGCATGTAGAGGGAACATCGAGTGGTGGGCACATCCAGTTGCAATGAGATGGCCACTTCTTGCAGAGGTGTCTGCAATGCCACTGGCACATGCATGCACCTATTCCAATAAGGATAGCCACCCCTCCCACAGGGTGGATTCCTTGCTGCCGGGTGTCTGCATATGAAGTGTACCCCCATATTGAAATGGGGGGATAACCACAACACAGGAACTCCTGGAGGGAGATGAAGACAGCATTGTGCCTGGAGATCAGCAGTGCAATCTCGTCCCTCTTGTGGGAAAAACCTCCCCAGTCCATTGTAGGAAATATACCATCATGTGGGCTTAGATGGCTTATTTCTATTCCTCCCTTTTCTCCATCCCACTGCAGAAAAGGGAGGGATGCCTTAAATGGGGTCGTCCTCCTACATCTCGAGGGGAATACCCATCGTGCCCAGTTGGGGCATGAAACTACCCTGTGCTCTCTGCCTTTGGCCAGAGAGGTGGGTGGGCAAACCAAGGACACCCACCCCATGGCAGTAGTGGGAGGTCTCCCTAGTTTATTTCCACCTGTCTCACCCACCACCCCTTCTGTGGAGGAAACTGGCTATGCTGAGATAGAGAGGGAGGCCTTCAAGGGAGATGCCTCTCTTTGATGAGAGGCAACTGGGGCCTCCAAAGAAACTGGCACCGCCTTTATTGAGGGGCCCATGCATGGGCCAGAAGAAGCCATTGAAACGTGGTTGGGGTCCGTCTGGCAGCCAATGCTTGCACAAACCAGCACCCCATGGACCCCACAGGCCCAAGAGGGCGTCAAATGGATGATAGGGGGGAGCTGAGGAAGGGTGTCCATCTGGGTACAAACAGAGAACACAGCAGCTGCCTTTGCAACACCTGCATAGGACACCCCACGACTTGGGGGCCCTGGCAAGGCTAGCAGCCACCGCACATCCTGAAAGCTGATACCCTTCTGGCAAGTGGGGCCAAGTGGGGCAATCCTGAGAAGAGGGGGAGAGGTCACCCTGTCCACAAGTGCCACACATGGCCTTGGCAGAACACGAATTCTGTCGATGGCCATATCGCTGACACTTGAAGCACCGAAGTGGACTCGGGATGAAGGCTGTACAGGCAAGCGGAGGTAGCCAGGCATGATGTAATCTGGCACCTTGGGCTTACCAAAGGTCAGCACCAAGGTGTCAGATGGGTGGAATACCCCATCCTGTTGGACCGAGGTGCAGCGGACAGCCACCACACCCTTGTCCCTAAGCTCCTCCACTATTTGCTCTTCTGATTCCCTGCATAGGTCAGGGCACCACACCACAACTCTACTGTTGTTTAAGGTGCAATGGGATTCAACCACAATGGGGATGTCGCTGGGCTTTCACACTTTTAGTAATGCTTTGGTGTGGTGGGGGGGGCAGATGCCTCCACCAACAAGGTGCCATTGCGCAGTTTCTTGACTGAGGTCACATCACTGGCAATACCCTTGATGGCTTTGGCACACAGGTGCGTTCCCTGTTCCAGTTGGCTTACTGTGGGAACACGGCCTCCTTGCATCGGGGTTGACTGCCGGGCCACTTACAGCAACCCTAGGAGGCATAACAACTTATGCACTCCTGGCTGATTTACAAAGCCCGGGTATCCACCTCGGCTGCCTGTTTTTTCCTGGAAGCTGTGGCCAAAGTGATGTTTTGGAAACTGTAGGTCACAACCTTAGTCCTCGATGTCTGTCAGGCACCTCACCAGTGTGGAGTGGCCAAGAGACATCACAGGGCATATGCCTCCTCCACCACCAGGATCCACTTTTCCCAGGGGTGCAGGTCTCCATGCATGGCTAACACGTGGTTATTTACGGTCACCTCAGTGAGGAGCCTACATCAACTGAGAACAAGTCAGACAGTTATCCAGTAAATGACACAGGAAGGACATGGACGTGGTCATGGGCAAAGATGATAGTGGTGTTGTCCAATCAGGGGCAAGAAAAAGTCACCCTTTTTAGTCGCCTCTTATGACATGCAGGTATGCAGTGTGCCTATTCTACCCCGCGCACACATGGGTACCATGTGGTTGCCAAATGGCATCACTGTAGCTTTAATATATATTGGGAAAATGCAAAACCGATTTGCCATTCACACTTCTTGAGGCAACAAGGGGTTTTTAGTGATATTCCAGCACTTTTTGATGTTACACATGTTTTGTCAAATTTCTCCACTTCTATCAAACGCCACATGTGTAAAACTCTGCAAGTACATGAATCAGCTGGTATTCCACTCCTTCAATAAGCTTCAAAACTGTATCTTTAATTGAAATTGAGAATTTGCAAAAAACAGAATGGGACACCAGGCTTTGTGCAATTTTTCTCTCCTACACATCACAGAAGAAATAGTCCTTGCCAGAGTGTAGTGTGGTACTTCATGTGGTTGCAAAAGTGGCTGTAAATTTAATAAAAATTGAGAAAATGCAAAACCTGTTGGCCCTGCATACTCACTGAAGCACAATGTCATTTCTAGTGATTTCCAGCACTTTTTGATGTTAAACAAATTCTGTCAAACTTCTCCACTTCTATCAAAGCCACAGGTGTAAAACTTTGCCAGTACATGAAAAAGTCGGTATTTTAATCTTTCCCTAAGTTTCAACCTGTCTTTATTAGAAATTGAGAAATTGTAAAACAATATTTTCTTCTACTGAAATGCTGGAGAAAACTACTTTGTGCGTTTTGCCAGTACAGGTCCCCAAATTTCAAGTTTGGATTCTAAGATTGGCCACTATGCTTTCTGAACATGCTCTGGCTGGGGCACCCCAGCTAGGCATCTGAAACGCAAAGGAATGTTGGCACTACTTACTGTGAGACAATGACAATGATGACTAAAATTTAACAAACATTAGGTGCATTTGCAGGTTTTGCATTCAATATTCCCTAGAGTGAAGAAGCAGTCAAAGAATAGAATCCCACACATTCAGATATGTGAAGATTTTCCCACCTCACCACAGTAGACATCCAATTTTCTGAACTCCTACTATCGGAATCGCTGATTATTCGAATCACTTTAAACATCACTTCTGCACTGCGATTTGCAAAATAAAGCACAGCAGGGCTGCCCAAAAACGGATACTGGCTGTCAAACAGCTTACTGTGACCGAGATGTTCAGCAAGCAATGCCTTTCATTTACAGTATGGCACATGTACATACTGTACTAATGTACAACCCTTTAAGTATGCATAACATGTAAAAGTGTTGTCTTTCATTTAATTAATTAAAAGCTCTTTTGATTTAAAAAAGTTTTTTCTCCCATTTTCAACATACAAACAGTAATATACAAAATTGAAACCCTTTTTCTGAAAAAATTCAATTATCCGAATTTTTCAATGTTCGAATGGGGTTCAGTCCAAATTGATTCGGATAATTGGAGTTCTACTGCACTACAATTCGAAATGGGTTATATATTTCTTCTCATAAAAGTTTTATTATGAGCCATGCTCATAATTTAAATGCCATTTCTTCTCCTCAAACAAGGTGTTGGATTAAAAGAGTAGGTGGGAGCGGCTGTAAAGCATTGGACACATCAAATCTCATCTGATCATTTTGAGTCTGGTAATCCCAGCTATTACTAAGATGGATGGCTGCTTGCAAAAACTGCATACTGTGAATTCCCAAAAGTGTGTGTGTGTGCAGTATCTGCATTAGAACAATCAGTGGACAGGGGTCAAATTACCATTGTACTTCAAGGGCCTTAAAGCACCTTGGGCCTAAAGGGCATTAACAAGTGAATTGAGATCATATTGATAGGCTTGCAGTCAACTCCTATCCTTGCATACCTTAGAAGAGTGTGATTTTGAAACATCAAACCCATATCAGGGTTGTGGCCAGTTCTGGTCTATGGGTTCTAACCCTATATTTTATTCTATCTTCCACCAGGTCTCCATCCACTGCACTACCATTTCTATATGGGGAACCTGCTGACATGTGTATTTTCACCTCCCCCTGTCCCAGGTGCACCCAACCACATCCATTCCTGTCATTGAATTATAGAGCTTCTCCCTATTATAGAGCATCCTTCTCCTCCCTCTTGTACCTTCTGCATCAATTTCATCTCACTGATTTCTTACATGATGTCCCACCCCCAATCTACATCCAATATACCAATGCCTCCTAAAATACAAGGCCTCAAAACCATGTGAGTTACAGCTAGTGATGTCATCACTAAAGGGCCATTTCATTGCATGGCATATGGTATGCAGTAGATTGGTAATGTTTAATAATTGCTTGATCTAATTAGAAATAAAATATGGTGTTTGAAAACGGTTGCCTAAATGATAATGAAAACAATGAGGAAATGACAAGGAATGACAAGGAAAATGCGGATCTGTTTGAAATGACACTGTCATCATAAAAGAAAAATGGATTAATGGAATTCCTAGATTGATCTTTGTACCATCAAAACACTCCATGATAAGTGCAAATAATATTTTAAATATTCAAGCTATATACCATACGGTTTATATTCAAGCTATGAACAGCTACATAAATAGAATGCAAGTGGGGGTTGCCATTAAACCTGGACAAATGTAGCTTTCTTAGGATAAGCAGGTCTACAAAGTAAGTTGGTGTTATTGTAAGCATGCAGGGCACCTGGAAGGAACACATAGACAAATTGACTGGGTAGGCTGGGTGAGCTCTCCATTTGGTTAGAAGAGTGTTGGGAGACAGCACAAAGGATGTAAAGAAGTAGCTTATTTTTCACTGGTACAGCCAATAGCAGAGTACTGTAGTCCAATTTTGTTTCTTTTTTGGCAGGGTTTATCTTGGGAAATTGAAGTGATACAAAGGAGGGCTGCAAGAATTGTGCTGCATTGGTTCTCTCATAGGTTGAGTGTCTTGGGCATAATTATGGAATTAGGGTGGGACTCACTACATCAGAGCTACATTTAGCTTTTTCACAGACTGCTGAAATTAGGGTATCAGGGTACTCCATGAAAGCAACTTATCCCTGGCAGGTTATAGGGGGAGAAAGGGTCATCCTTTCAAACTGAGGGAGGTTGGGGCCCAAACAGATTCATATTACTGGTCTTTTCTGGGTCTTTTTGGCAATGGAATTCTCTCAGTGAGAATAGGGTAAGAGAGTTTTCTGCAGGAAGGTGCCATTATACCAGGTATGCAATATTTCACAGAATAGATGCTATGCCTCAGGTTCCTTAAAGGGGTTGAATGGGTTATAAATTAGGAATGAGAGTCATACTCTCCACTGCCAATTTTGCCTATCAGGGCTGCTTGCAGTGTATTCAATTAGAAATTAGAATTAGAAAAGGCTGCAATACAGGGGAGTAAGGATTGTGGGGAACAAAAGATGTTGGAGCATGTTGTTCATAGCGAGGTGAGAGAAAGACAGCAGTGGATAGCAAGAACCCTCAGCCCTGACCTTGCACACAGTTGGGATAAGGGCACAATGATGGAGATGCTACTGTATATCCCCAATCTAAATGGCAGTATGTAGTGAAGTAAATTCCCTTGGTAGTGATTATATTTATGCTATGTTAGGTTGTGTTCAAATTTATTACCTTTTATAAGGCACCCCCATAGACAACCCAGCCAATATTCCTGTGGGTACCAGACGCCTGGCTAGGGTGCATGGTTTATTAGAGGGTGCTGTTAATTAGAATGAATATGGTAGCATAGCTGGGAAAACCACTGCACTGTAGAATTTCCCTTTCAGAATAATTGGGACCCTGCCTACCATGCAGGACTCCACTTGCCTATCTCCAATTCAACAATCCCCCATTGATTCTATTGGACACAACAGAGTCACCATTGTTTTGGAATGCCATTTGCTAATCTAGTGTTGATATTATTGAACCTCCTGTCATTAACACTCCTTATGAAAGTATATTGATTTCTATATCCTGATATGTATGTATGGTGACTGTGCAACAATGCCATGAAGTAATGCAAGAGACCCTGCCACAGGCATGATGAAGGCATGTTGATGATGACATTACATTATCAACTGAAGTTTTGTTTAGTTTGATTATTCCTTTATATGAAGGTGTATTTCAACTCAATCCTGTTGGTTGTGTGTACAATATATGTCCTCCATGTCACAATACCGATTAGCAAATTTTATCTGAAATGATTAACTAGGAGGAGGAGTTTTCCATTGGTAAGGAAGTTGTATTTCGTTCTTTAAATTGGTAGTCGTTTTTCTTATCTGTAATTTTCTTTTATGGTCTTCTGAAAAAGAAGTGGGGAAGAGAGGAAAACAGTTTTGTATTTTAAGAAACCTGGATATTTTTTCAATTTATTACTTTTTGGTACCTCTTCTGAGAGTTTGGACAGTTGATAATCCTGACAGATGTTTATCTAATTAAAATTTGCTTCACCCAAGTAAAATATCATTTCAAAGTACCAGTAGTTCTCCATCTGCCACTGAGATAAAAATAGTTTAATAGTGATCGTATTCTTCTATTAGCTGCTATGTTAAACATAGTCTTTTTAAAAGGGATAGTCATTTTTCCATCTGCTATTTCTTTTTATTGATATCGGAAAAAAAGAGAGAGAAAATGGGACAATTTTTGCATTTTAAAGCACTTGGGTCCTCTTCTTTTTGGTGATTCCTTGGTCCTTCTTCTTAGGGTCTTTTCCGCAATTTCCATCACTTTTTGAAGGTGCACATGTTTTGTTGAATTTCTCCACTTTTATAGCAACCACACATGTAAATCTTTGCCAGTACATGAAACAGTCAGAATTGTGCACTTTCCCTTACAGTAGAACCCACTTATCATGACCTCTGTTAACTCGACAACCCTTTTAAGTCAACGTTTTTAAAGTGGAACCACCAAATTCCCCCTTTGTCCTAATAGTTTCTGATTTCTTATGTTGATCGTTTTATGTCGATGGCCCCTAATATCTTGAGCACAAAAAGGGTCAAATTTGTCACTCAACTTTGGTTATGTCGATCCTGGAATCTCCTTGACTGCTGGCTTTTGAATACAGTATTAACCCTCCGTCCACAAGATGGGATCTCGGCAGACCCCAGACCTACAAAATTGTGTCTACACATGTACCACTTTCTGTACCTGTTCTTCGATGTTTTCTTTACCTATCTATGGAAGGTGGCAGGTCTCCTAAGTAATTAGCATATTTTATTTCAGGTTAAACAATGCAACCAAAGTTAGTACCAACATGGTTGGCTGATCAGAAACACTGGTTACTAAGGCAGAAATGGGAGCGGGATGTCCATAAGGATATGGTAGTGTCTGGTGTGGGTGGGGACCTTGTGGGAGATAGGCAGGAGTGGAGGATTAGACCACTCCCTATCATAGGTGGGATAAGGGTATGGTGATGATTATGTCTTGTCTTCTTGGGTAATATAAAATTTTTACAGCATGTTTCCAAATTATTTTCATTGCTAATGACCCCATAGACCCAACCCTGCCACAGGTGGGAGAAGGGTGAGATGATGATGATGACCTACAATAGGGGGTGTAGTAGTTCACTGCAGATTTTTTGTATGAAGTATAAACTCATGTACATTGCACATTCTCCTTCATTTATCCACACTATTGCCGCCATATTGGTGTTTGGTTATCTCGATGCTTTTTAGCAAACCCCTATGCCATCGACATAACAGAGTTCAACCGTAGTTTCGAAACTCTATATTAAATAGAAATTGAAAAGTTAAAAACATGCTTTTTATTGAAAAGCATTCACAGTGTTTGCTCGTTTTTTCTCACCTATAAATCACAGAATAATAAATCCTTGCCACAATGTGGAGGGCATGGAACTATATATGGTGGCCAAACAATATGGTGGTCGTTTTAATGGAAATTGAGAAAATGCAAAACCTATTTGCCACGCATAGTCATTGAGGCAAAGAGTGATTTCAAACAATTACCAGTGCTTTTTAATTTTATGCATGTTTTGTCAAATTTCTCCACTTCTATCTAAACCTCATGTGTTAATCCTTTTCCCTAAATTTATTAGCTGTGTCTTTCATTGTTAGGTAGATAGGTTCTGCCTGCATCCATTGTAACAGGTTGATACCCTAAAGAAATGGGTGGGGAGGGATAACAATTAGGGAACCATGTTGGGGATCTAAATTATTGCCTTTCCAATATTACAAGTAGTTACCCTGAAATAATAATTAATGGGTACTGAAATTTAAATCACAATAAGTAAATGAAAAATCACAATAACTGAATGAAAAATCAACATGAAAATAAATATTAATAAATTAACAATAAAATTTAATTTGTAAAAGTAGCTAAAATAACTGTCTGGATTGTGACAAAATGAAAACCAATTTATGTTTAAAAGCAAATCTAGGTAAAAGTATATCATCCACCAATAATGCCAATGATTAGAAGTCACGTTGAGCCAAACATTTTGGGGTTTTTGTGTTGTGGATATATGTGAAAAAGTAGTTTTGCCTAGAACGTCATCCAGGAACAACAATTTGTAACTAACCCAACAAAGGTGGACAGTTGATAAAATAAAGCCACAATCAATATAATCACCAAATACAAAGAAAAATAATAAGATTGTCAAATGTTTATTCTGACCTCCATGGATGTACTTGCCCATTTATAATACTGCTGGAGGTTAGGAGACATATAGTCTTATAATGTAGTTTATTAAAATTTGTGTAGTAAGAGTGAGTAGCAGAGGGCCATTAAATAACCTCATAAGTAATTGATGGTTTCATTAGATTTCTAAATGGCAAAGTTTGAAGAAACTAAGCATAGCATATGCCCACCTAATTTTTTGATAAAGGTGGTAAAGATGCAAGTGAAAAGTTTGCTTTGTTTCAAAGTCACTCCCAATTCCTTAAACCTCATGCAACTTGGAACATGAGAACCATCCTTAAAGGCATAATGATATACCACAGTTTGACATACCTGGAAATAGGGCATAGGAGAGCAAGTTATATACGTTTTGACTGGCCTAACCTAACCTTATGCACCCAATTTGGTTCATTGGTATCATATCCAAGATCATGTTATTATGTAATTTGACTACAAATAGCTTTACTAGAGAATTAGAAGGTCATAGGTCTGCAGTGTGGGTATGACATGTATGGGTAGGAAGTGTGTTATGACAGAATGACTGGAGCTTTAATACAAATTGCAAAACCTAATTGCCATTAATACTCATTGAAGCAAATCGTTATTTCAAGTGATTTCTAGCACATTTTGGTATTACACATGTTTTATCAAATTTCTTGACTTCTAGATGAAAAGGTCGGTATTTTTGACTTTCCCTGATTTTAAAAGACCTACCTGCAGAATTGCAAAAAAATCTTCTTCCAGTGAAAAGGATCAGATAAAGAGTTTGTGTGGTTTCCATCTCTCCTATACATCACAGAAGGATAAATTCTAGCGAGAATGTGATGAGGGTGGTACTCTATGTGGTTGCAAATGGCATGGCAGTACTAAATTGCAAAATCCTATTTCCCATGCCCACTCTTTGATGCAACAATTGATTTCTAGCAACTTCCAGCACTTTTAGACATTGCACATGTTTTGTCGAATTTCTCCACTTTCATCAAAACCTAAATGTTTCAATCTCCACCAGTACAAGCAAATGAATGTGTTTCACTGCTTCCTTAAGTTTGAAACTGGCATCCTTCTACAGGTTTAATGCCAATCCCCATTTTACACACCAATTGTAAATCCTATCTTGATCCTGAGCTGTGCTATGCTATGTCTGAGCTATTCTATTCCCAAGCAGCACATGTCTCATATGCAGATAGTTCAAAGAAGGAATTAATATCAAGCCCCATGTGGTTCACATCAAGAATGTACAACAAAGGTCTAAATACCTTCCATGAGGGACCCCTGGTATAACTGGTTTCCACTGAAATGCACTACCCCTGAAAATGACTCTGTTGCCTATGCAGCAGAAGGACCTTACCCATTGAACAACATTATTATATATCCCTAAGTTGGACACTTTTGAGACCAGCTTATCATGGGGTACCATGACAAAATCCTGTTCAAAGTTTATGATTACATCAACCTGCTTTCTGCTATCTAAAGCCCTTTTAATATAATCCATCAAGCAAGCCGTTTGGGTGTCACATGACCTCCCTTTCCTAAACCCATGTTGGTTATAATTAAGGATGCCCTTAATTTCCAGATATCCCATTGTAGATGAGAATAACATGCTATGTTCAAAAATCGTGGATACAGCACTTGTAAATGAAACTGGTCTATAACACTTAGGGTCTGTTGTGTCCCCCAACTTGAAAACGGGCACCATGTTTGCCAGTTTCCATGATGATGGAACAATGCTCGTGTGTAATGACTTTTTAAAAATTTACACCAAGTAATAGCTAATAATCCCAGAAAGTCACTGCAAAAACAATGGCTGCAAAAACAGTGGGCCCACAGCCTTATATGCTGGTTATTTAATCAGTAGTTGTTTAATTCCAACCATAGTGATCATGACCTCCTCCATTTCTCCTGGCAAATCCTTATCAAATTCTGGCTGAGAGTTATTTCTACTGCTTGCAAAGCTTTTTGAAAATGTGTCATTAAATACATTAGCAATCATAAGACTATCTTTGACTAAATTTCCTGATCCATCCTTAATCACTGTACCCCTATTACCCTCCTTCCTACACCTCTTTAGATATCTCCAGAATGCCTTTGGATATTTCCTAAGCCTACCTCCCAAAATGTTCTCATGAAAATCCTTGTAAGCCTTCTTCATAAACCCTTTAACCATTTTGCAGGCCCCCTTAAAGACAACCTCATTATTGACACCCTTATTGACACCCTCATTGAGGTTGTCATTATTGACAACCTCATTATTCACTGGTTTCACAAAGCTACCTTCACCTCTTTAGAATACAATTCTGGAACAGAGTTTTTCCTTATAGTGTTAGTTGGGACATCTAGTTGTGTACACTCTTCTAAGAGGGCTATTCCATCCATTACAGTACAGCAGTTGGACCAAAAAGAGATTTAGAGCCCCTGATAACCTTGAATTTAAATTAAGCTGCATACTACCCCAATCCAACCCTGGTAAATTAAAGTCCCCATCAAGAATTATCACTGGGATCCTTTTCCTTTGATGCAGAAGCTCCAGCAATTGTGATAGTCTGATCAGTGGTTGTGGATCATTACCAGGAGGACAATAGAAGCCAACAACATAAATCCCCCCACCACAAGAGTCAGCAACATGGCAACATAGCATTTCACAATCTTCTTCATAACTCAATCCCTGGAGCTTTCCAGGGATTTATCTAAGGCCATATAGACTCCAACCTTACTACCTGTTTCCCTATCTTTTCTGTAAACTATATACTTATCAGAGAAAATATCTGCTGATTTCACATCTCCCCTCAATGATCATTCACTGCCAATTATGATATCAGCATCTGATATAGCAGCCAGGACATTGAACTCAACCAATTTATTGATTATGCTTCTGCAGTTAACAGAAGCAAAGTCAATGGGTCATTTACTGCTGGAATCCTACCTACCCCTTCCCTTTCAATACCAAATAACCCTTTGTGCTTTAGCCTGGCATGAGATGCCATGAAATCCATCCATAGCAAAAAACTGTTGGAGATCTGAGAGACATGCTCTATAATCAAGCAGTTTTGCCTTAATAGCTCTACCTTCAGAAAATAACCTTCTTTAACCTTCTTCTCTAAATAACTTTATCCATTTGGCCTTAGCTGTAATTAGTTTTTTATCCATTTGCTCAATAATAGGACACACCATAACTCTAGCCTTAGGTGTGAATCTCCTAACCTCCTTTCCTATATCAATAATTCCCAAAAGATCTTCAATAGCAGGTTTATCCTTTGTTATGTCATTGGTCCATTAATATTGCATCAGGTAGGGATGCATCTGTGTCCCCAATCATAACAACAGATTTACCAGGTAAGAGGTTTTGCACCTCTATACCACCCCCTTAACTGACCTGAGCTATCTCTTCAAAGGTAAAATCCTGATAGAATCTAAAGTAAAATCCTGGCATGCACTTTTTGTTGTTACACATGTCGTATTATATGCTGCTGGAAAGTCACATAGGTGTAGCTTCAATAGAAATTAACAACCAGCGAAACACATTTGCCATGTATAACACTGCTCAGCATCATTTCTGATGTCTTTATGATGTTATCTGATTTGAAACTAGTGTTTTATGCTGATTTCAAATATGGAATTAGTTTTTTTCCATCACATATAGTTTTTCAACAAATCTCCTTTAATGATGAGCTGAGATATGCTATATTTCAAGATTATTGTTTGTCGTGTGAGTTCACAATAGGTAGAATGCCACATTTCTGGGTTAAATTTTGAAGAATATGTTATTTTTTGGGCCTTTTTATTTGTTTGAAATTTTCCCTACTTGAGGTCCTGAGCCAATGTGGGCGTTATAAACATATGTATAAGTGTATGTGTGTGTCATATGTATGTGTGTCTTTTTATAAGAGGTTAGTTAGAATTTGAAATAGAGAACAATGCAGATTATTTATTCAGAAATGAATTTAAATCATTACAAATTTTAGACTAAATTATTTCTGTCATCCAGTCTTTATTCTTTGTAATTAAAAATTACAAAGAATAAAGACCATTATAATTAACTTCTGTTCTTAAACCCTAACACAGTACAATTCTAATTAAATTCTGTTAATTGAACACCACTTACAGCACAATTAAAATTAATTTCAGTTTTCAAATCTTAATTCAGTGTAATTTTAATTAAATTCTGTTAATTAAATACTAACATAGTAAAATCTAAATTAACTTTCGTTTTCAAATCTTAACTCAGTATAATTCAAATTAAATTCCATTAATTAAATACTAACATAGCAAAATCCAAATAAACTTTCATTTTCAAATCTTAACTAAGTGTAATTCAAATTAAATTCCATTAATTAAATACTAACATAGCAAAATCCAAATTAACTTTCATTTTCAAATCTTAACTCAGTGTAACTGAAATTAAATTACTTTTAGGGAAAAAATTCTAACTAATTCATATATGTGTAAGTATAGCATTTTTTGGTTCCTTGTCTTGTGCTACTCCTTGAACTGCTGCAGTGGCAGACACTTTTACTCCTATGGTGTCATAGAATCTTGGTGAGGCTCCTTGGATTCAGGTTCCTGTAGAACTCTTCCAGGGATGATCCCTCGATGGCTGTGTCTCTTCTACAGGTTCTCCTTTCTCCTTCTCTTCTTTCCTGGTGTCTCTCTCTATCTCTTCATGTCTTCATCTTCTTTTTTGTCTTTGTCAGCTCTGAGATAGGATGTGGCAGCAGTCTTCCATCTGAGGTCATTACTCCTTCTTTAACATATCCTCCTTCTGAAATGAAAGCTTCTTTTCATATTATTAATAAAATTTAGGTCGGCAAAACATTTTTCAACTAAGGATTCCTTTTTTGTTGTTGACAACTCTTGAGATGGACATGCTGTTTGAAGTTTATTAATGAGAGAAAAAAAATTAAATTGAAGATTTGCAGATGTCCTTGATCTAAAATAAGGTTTTTGTTTTATTTTTTTGTTTGGGTATTTTTTGGGATGCTTTGGGCCCTTCTTCTTAGGGCCATTTTAATAAATATATTTGTGAAGGTCCCTTTTAATTACATTCATGTAGAGCAGTTAACAAATGAAAGGCTGTGGAATAAAGATACTTACATGAAGTTGATTGTTGGATACAACAATCTCTAGTTGTTATAACTCTCTTAACCATCACCTTAATGTTAGTAAAACTATGATGATAATTTTCTCCTTGAGCAAATGTACCTGTGAGTACTTCTCCTCCACACCTTATTTGACCTGTTCTCTGCGAGTACTCGGCATCCTCTTTGATTCCCAGCTTAAGTTCTTTCACTACTGTGATTGCCTACTTTCCAAATTGAACTCTCTCTGAGTTATCTTTTTAGACACCTCAGATCCATGTTACCTATAACCAAACCCCTGTTTATATTCCATGCAAAGGTCCTTCCATGTTCTTTGCAATACTATATTACACATAATCTTCCACCTTCCTCCTTGGGCTAGTCTAGGCCCTCAGTGGTTGAAGTATCGACTTCTTCCTCTACACACTTACTTGGTATATTGTCAACTTTGATTTATAGTCTCTGCTCTCAGGAACAACTTTCACCCTCTGCATTCTATTTCAAATTTCATTACCTCTCATGCTTCTGCATGTTGTACCCAACGTTTTTTATTCAAACCTACAGCACCCCATGGAGACTTCAGGGATAGACTCTTTCCTACTTAGTCCTTCAAGTTCTGGAATACTTTACCTTTTGATCTCTGCTCCACTGTGTTTTCATGTAGCAATTATTGTTGCCTTTCTTGTTGTCTGCATTTTATAAAGACCCTGTTTGGCTATGGTCTTCACAATCATTTCTCCTAACTATTCTATATACCACTCTACCTATATGATTTCATTTAATGTGGGGCCCCCCCATAAGCTGGGGAATTCAGTTAGATGATATGTATACTGTTGTGTGTGTATTCTCTACCTAGAAATATTGATGAAGTTTACTGGCACATTTTGAATAATTGATTTACTCTTCACAATTTGCAGTTCTTTCAACTATACATTGTTTTGCCAGATGAGAGTTCAATGCTGATTTAAGGCTCAAACTGTCTTTAATTGTTTCACATTGTATAAGTCATTTGTGAGAACCAGTCACACTTGTATTTCTAAGTTGAATATACAACTATTATGAACCTGATTTAAATAAATAAATAAGTTGAGAGATGTCATAGCATTTGGCACCATGGTGAAGTTTTTGTGCCCAAATAACTCAATTATGCAGCCAAGGTAGAGGAATGGTGAGGTGTTTAAATTTCCAGAACTAATAATCACTGGACATGATTTCTCACATTTTGCCACTTCTATCAATATGATGTGTGAAAGTCTTTCCTTGTTGGTTAAAGTTCTGGATTTTCTGGTTATTAGAGATTCAAACATATTGATTTAACGCAAAGAGAGAAATTTGAAATTAAGCTGATTTTTCCCTGGAAAACCATGTGAAATTTAACAGTTTGCATAATTTTCACTCCTGTACATCAGAGCATGCTAATTTTTTTTGTCAGAATGGATAGAATGTGATATTCCACACAGTTGCACAGTGGTATACCTGTGGCAGAATGCCAAGTGAAAATGCAATTCCCATACTTACTCATTTTGGGAAAATGTGATAGTTTTCAATTTCCAGTACTTTAGGCATTGCAGTTGTGTTGTCAAATTGCTACACTTCTATCAACATACTGCATCTAAATCTTTCCCAGTAGGGAAAGGTGTCAGGATTCCACATAAATTGTCATTTTCAAACCCATATCTTTTACACAATGGAATAATTTTTAAAAGATGTGTTATACCTTGAAAACCACGGGATAGAGAAATTCTTTGCTCATTTTCATCCTGTATATCAGAAAATGCTAATTCAATGCCAAAATGGCATTCACTTCATGTGGCAAAAGCCAAAACGGCAAGACAATAAATGTGGCAAAAGCCAAAAACAGACACAATAATAAATGTGGCAAAAGCCAAAACAGACACAGAAATAAAAAAGCAAAAGCCAAAATAAATCAAGAATAAATGCAAAAATCTCTAAAAGTAAACCATATATATATAATTCAAATTTTGGGAAAGAGGCCAGCCTCTTTCACAAAGACAAGTGAGCTCTCCACCCCCTGAGGGTTATCCCCAAGTGAGGCGGAGAGCTCAGGACCGACTCCCAGACGGTATCTCATTTCATGGTATCTCGCACAGTGACTAAAGATGTGTGCCACTGTGAGAGGCTCCCAACAGAAGTCACACAATGGTTGGTCCTCACCCCTTAGAATGCAGGAGTGGGTGAGGAAGGTGTGACTGATCCAAAGCCAAGCAAGCACAACCTCCTCCCTCTGTGACTGGCGGCACGAGGACACCCAGTGCTCTGGAGTGTCCTTCAGTTGGCAGAGTTTGTTGGTGGTCTCCGCAAACCCCTGGGACCGCCATTGGTCATGGATGGCCCGCCGCACCATCGGGACAGCATCAGAGGAGGGGACAGCAGTGTTCGGTATATCTGGCAAGTGGGTCTCCTGATAGGCATGGGCATCAGCCCTCTCATTGCCCATGATGCCAACATGCCCCGGGACCCACATAAACAACACTGTCTTGCCTTGCTTACGAATCACAAGCAGCAATCTGTGCACACCCTGGACGATGGCACGTCTGCCATATAGGGTGTGCAACAGCTAAAGGGAGCATAGAGAGTCAGTTGCAACAACAAAGTGTCTGTCATTCAATAGTTGAATGAGTTTCAGTGCCCGGTGCAGAGCTGTGAGTTCTGCAGTTAAGACACTGGCGTCACCTGGAAGGCGGCCCCCCTATGAGATGACCAGTTGTAAAGTCTGACCACCCCACCGAGGAGCCATCCTAAGACCCATCCGTGTAAATAAAAACATGGCCTCGATAGGTCCAAGAGAGGCGTCCAAACTCTTGTTCGTACACTGACCTATCAGTACTGGTTTTGGGCAAGGCTGCAAGCATTAAATCTAAACTTAGCTCTGGCACTGTCCAGGGTGGCACAGAGGCTGGCAGTACAGGCTGCACCCTAGGCAGAGTCACACCCACGCTAGTAAGACCATCCAAATACTGCACAACGAATGGAGGGGGAACCCCCGGGTGGTGGTTGTATCACCATCTCATAGTGTTGCTAAAGACAGCTGGGTGTGTAGGGTGCTGTGGCTGACCGTTCAGTTGCAAGATATACGCAGCTTCAAGGTACTGCTGCTGCACAGTCAGTGGTGGTTCACCAGTCTCAGCATAAAGGCTAAGTACTGGACTAGTGCAGAACGCCCCAATGGACAACCAGATGCCAGACTGATGAACACAGTCCAGCATCAGAAGAGTAGATGGAGCAGCCAGGCCATATACGTTGCAGCCATAATCGAGACATGATCGCACGAGTAACCGGTAGAGTCGAAGCATCACCATTCTATCAGCCCAAAAACCAGTTCCCTGCAGGCACCACAGAATATTCAGGGAGCGAAGGCACTTAGCCTTCAGCTCCTTCAAGTGTGGAACCCATGTCACACGGCTGTCAAAACGGAGACCGAGAAATCGGGCTACCTCTACACCAGGGAGGAGGCGGCCATCCAGGGTAACCTGAGGCTCAGGGTGAAGCCCTTGCTTACGACAGAAGTGTGTGACAGTAGTTTTGCCAGGAGAGAACTTATAGCCATGAGACGTGGCAAACTCGTTGGCACTGTTTATTGCCAGTTGCAGCTGACGCTCAATGCTGTGCATCATGGCATCCCGGTACCTAATAGTGAAGTTGTCCACAAATAGGGACGACTTTACCAGGGGGGGAACAGAGGATGGTAGGCCGTTCACTGCAACAGCAAAGAGCGTCAAACTCAAGACGCTCCCCTGTGGGACACCATTCTCCTGCAGGAAGGCCGAGGAGGAGATGTTACCCACACGCACTCTAAAGGTCCATTCGGAAAAAAAGCTATGGAGGAAGCAGGGCAGATTACACCTGCAAGGTCTCCAGTATACCATGGCGCCATGTGGTATCATATGCCTTCTCCACATCAGAGAAGACAGCCACTAAGTGCTGTCTGTGGGGAAAGGACTCACGTACTGCAGTCTCCAGTGAGATCAGATGATCCACCGAAGACCTGCCAGCATGGAAGCCATATTGGGCATCGGCAAGAAGGTGGTGCCGTTCCAGATACCACACCAGGTGCCAATTAACCATTCGTTCCATGGTTTTGCAAAGACAGTTCGTCAATGAAATGGTTCTATAATTCTTTTGAAGGCTACTATCCTTCCCGGGCTTTTGGAGTGGGATTATAGTAGCCTCTCACCAGCCAGCAGGGACTTCATGCTTTTCCCAAATATAATTGATTACCTCAAGGAGGTATCTAACGCGTTTTTCTGGTAGGCGTCATAGCATTTGATAGTGGATGCTATCTGGACCAGAGGCAGTGTCCCTGGCTCTTGCTAGAGCTGCCTGCAGCTCCCAAGGGGTAAATGGAGTGTTATACCCCTCGGCGACACAACCAGTGAAGGTCAGTGGATAGCGTTCTGCAGCCTGCTTAAACTGCACAAATGCTGCCGTGTAATGCTGGGAACTGGGGACAGCTGCAAACGTCCTTGCAAATTCTTCAGCCACCTCACATGGCAGAAGGCAGTGTCTCCCTTGTACAAGAAGACCGGAGCCACATGATGGTAAATATCTCCCTTGGCTCTTCCTCAGCGTTTCCCAGACTTTCTTGGAGGGCGTGTGATGGGTAAGTGAGGAGACATACTGACTCCATGAGGAGCGTTTGGCCCCCATGATCACCTGCTGTGCATATGCCCAGGCTCGGAGATAGTCGATACGGTTGGCCTCGGTAGGACAAGATTGGAAGCTGCAAAGGGCTCATCAGCGAGCCCAAATTGCACTCCAGCAATCCTCTGTCCACCATGGCACCCGTGCTCGTGGTGGGTTACAGGAGCACTGGGGGATGGATGCCAATGCCGCCCCAACCACCACTTCTGTGAATTGACTCACTAGGTCGTTGACCCCATTAAAATCACACAGTTGGCGAAAGTAGATACGATGGGCAAACTCCTCCCAGTCTGCCCGACACAGACACCATCTTGATGGGGAAGTAATCCCTTCCACAAGGGTCTGAAAGACCTCCCACTGCAAACCTGTTGCAAACCCAGGAGAGCAGATGCATAGGTCTATACATGAGAGACCACCAGTGGCAGTCATGACATGAGTGGAGGCGCCTGTGTTTAGAACAATGAGGCCATTATGTGACACCCATTGTTCCACAAGTCTCCCTCAGGGGTTATGACTGTCTTAGCCCTATTGGGGATTATCGGCATTCAAATCACCCATAATCAAGAAGGGTCTTGGAAGAGGCGCTGAGGGAGTTGAGGTCTGCCCATGGGATATCAATCACAGGAGGCATGTAGAGGGAACATAGAGTGGTGGGCACATCCAGTTGCAATGAGAATGCCACTGCTTGCAGAGGAATTTGCAAAGCCACTGGCACATGCATGCACCCATTCCAGATAAGGATAGCCACCCCTCCCACAGGTTGGCTTCCTTTCTGCTGGGTATCTGCATATACAGTGTACCCCCATAACGAAATGGGGGTCATGCAGGATCTCCTGGAGGGAGATGCAGACAGGGTTGTGCCTCGAGATCAGCAGTGCAATCCCCTCCCTCTTGTGGAAAAACCCTCGACAGTTCCATTGTAGGAAATTTACCATCAAGTGGACTTAGGCGGCTTGTTTCTATTCCTCCCTTTTCTCCATCCCACTGCAGAAATGGGAGGGACGCCTTCAATTGGTTCGTCCTCCTCAATCTCGAAGAAGGAATCCCCATCTTGCCCCAGTTTGGGCATGAAACCACCCCATGCTCTCTGCCTTTGGCCAGAGAGCGTGGATGGATGAAGGGAGTGGCAAGTTGCATTAGACACACCAGTTCTCGTCTGATCACTGAAGTTAAGCAACGCAAGCCCATTTAGTACTGACATGCGTGGTCGCTCAGGAAAGCTCGGTACTGCTAATACCCAATAATCGTCACATTAGTGTAGTGTCTGTGCAGCATATGCATTTGAACTATACAGTGGACGGGTCTCTAATGACCTCGTAGTTGATGGGATCTTAAACTCCAACAAACAAACAATTGGATGGACGAACCAAGGACACCCGCCCCATGGCAGTAGTGGGGGGTGTCCCTACTTTCTTATCTCCTGTCTCACACACCAACCCCTCCGTGGAGGAGGTTGGCTGGGCTGGGACAGAGAGGGAGGCCTTCAAGGGAGATGCCTCTCTTTGATGAGTGGCATCTGGGGCCTCCAAAGAAGCTGGCACCGCCATTATTGGGGGCCCATGCATGGGCCAGAGACAGTGGTGGAGCCAGAATCAGCCATGGAAATGGGGTTGGGGTCCGTCTGGCAGCCAATGTTTGCACAGACTGGCACCCCATGGACCCCACAGTTTCGAGAGGGCGTTAAACGCATGAGAGGGGGGAGCTGAGGTAGGGTGTCCGTCTGGGTACAGACAGACGACACAGCAGCTGCCTTCGCAGCACCTGCATAGGACACTCCATGACTGGAGGTCCCTGTCAAGGCTAGCAGCTGCTGTGCATCCGGAAATCTGATACCCTTCTGGACACGCAGCTCCTGGATCGTGCGTTCCTGCAGCCATGTGGGGCAATCCCAAGAAGAGGCGGGGTGGTTGCCCTTACAGTTTATGCATAAAGGTGCAGTCTTACAAGACTCTGGGGAGTTGTCTCCTTGCCCACAAGTGCCACACATGGCCTTGGCAGAACAGGAATTCTGGCCATGGCCATATCATTGGCACTTGAAACACCGAAGCGGGCTCGGTATAAATGGATGCACAGGCAAGTGGAGGTAGCCAGCCATGATGTACTCTGGCACCTTGGGCCTACCAAAGGTCATCACCAAGGTGTCAGATGGGAAGTATTCTCTGTCCCATCAGACCAAGGTGTGGCGAACAGCCACCACACCCTGGTCCCTGAGCTCCTCCACTGTCTGCTCTTCTGATTCCCCATGCAGGTTGGGGCACCGCACCACCCCTCTACTGTTGTTTAAGGTTCGATGGGGATCGACCACAATGGGGATATCACCGAGCTTCTGCAGTTTCAGTAGTGCCTCTATCTGGTGAGGGGCAGATGCCTCCAACAACAAGGTGCCATTGCGCAGTTTTTTGACTGAAGTAATGTAGCTGGCAATGCCCTTGATGGCCTTGGCGATAAGGAAGGGAGACGCCTTTCCCAAGGCTGCTCTATCCTCCCCAGAGATGGATTTAAACCGGGGAAGATAGGAAGAAGGAATGGATGGTGGTTTGACCGCACCTAAATTCTTAGATGCAGGAACATGCTGTGCATCGGCTTTGGAACCCTGCACCTTAAGGCTAAGAGGTCGTTGCCTCTTGTTAAGGACAGGTGCCGATGCCATAGACACCACAGGTTTGTTCCCTGATCCAGTTGACTTACTGGGGGAACACAGCCTCTTTGTTGGAGCCGTACATGTCTCCATCAGCTCAGTGGCAGCTGGCCCACTCAGTTGGGTGGGACCGAGCCTGCCATCTTCCGTCTTAACACAAACCAATAAAACTAAAGAAGGGGGAGGGTTGCGTTTATTTGATAAGGCCCCCAGCCTCGGTTTAAGAGTTGCCATAATTTTTAATAATTATGCATTCACTGCCCGCAGGTCTTACGCACCACGGAGCCCAACGAGGGGATGCTCATTCGGGTGCCCGAGATTCCTCAGGCAGTATACGTTAGGGTGGCATAATCCCCGAGTAGTGGACCCTTGGCATCAGGGTTGACTGCCGGTCCACTTACAGTCACCGTAGGAGGCATAACCACTTATGTGCCCCCAGCTGATTGACCAAGACCGGGTTACTGCCTTGGCCTCCCGTTTTCCAGGGAAGCTGTGGCCAAAGTGATGTTTTGGAGACTGTGGGTTGCAACCCTAGCCCCCGATGTCTCTCAGCCGCCTCACCAGTGTGGAGTGGCCAAGGACATCGCAGGGCATATGCCTCCTCAACCACCAGGATCTGCTTTTCCCAGGGGTGTGGGTCTCCACATATGGCAATCATGCAGGTAGGCGTTTGTTTATGGTCACCTCAGTAAGGAGCCTACATTGACTGAGAACAAGTCAGACAGAACACTGGAACAACCACGATGTGGGTATCATCCTGTCCATAACACGTCATAGACAAAGATGACAGTGGTGTTGTCCAGACTGGGGCAAGAAAAAGTCACCCTGTTTTGTCACCTCTTACGACATGCAGGTATGCAGTGTGCCTATTCTACCCCGGGCACACACAGATGCACTGGTTCACGATTTAAGAGCTCTCAATGGTGGTTTTGGGAATCCATTTCTGGACGAAATAAGAAAGCAGAGGTCTATTTTGGACAGAAAAAGGCAGATTTGTCTGATGAATAGCAGAGCTTTCATGACTTTTCACAGCACGCTTTCCCATGTTGCTCAAAGAAAATGTTTTAACACAAAGTAGACACTTCACATCATGTGGCTTATTTTTTACAGGCACTAGCCACTTGGACCATTCTGGATTAAGCACTTTGTCAGCCTATACACTATACTGTAGTCAAAACAAGAAAAAACGTGTTCACTGTTCTCTGAAAAACAATGAATGAATGCATGACTTATTATTATGGTGTGCAGTGCAGCCCGGTGCTGTCAGCATCAACGTGGCATGGAATTTCAACTGTTTTAATTTTTGATATTTAATTGGTTGTTTTAAAAAGTCAAATTTTTGAGTAGTTTTATTTGTGTGGTTTATATTTTATCATTTATTCTTGACTTGAACAATATTATGCCATGTAGCATGATAATTTCTCAAAAATAAAAATTAATTTTTCAAAAAATGAACAAAAAATGCACAACATGGCAGAATCGTTTTTAACTTTTTGAATCTCATCATTTTCCCTTTTTTCCAGGCAATTAGGCACCCTGTTTTATAAATAGGTAAAACAAGGATGGTCCTCCAAATCTGAGGAACAATCTGAGTTCATAAACATAAAGTAAACAACTCTAATAGGCTAGGTGATATTCAGCCATGGTAGGCCTTAATTAGAAATGAGGGACTAATGCCCGGTCCTAAGGTAAATGAGATGTTCAACCTTGCAATAACCCAATGCACCTCAGATGTGAATATGCTGTCCATGTAAAGACTCTCCCCACCTTCAGGTAAAATCCAATGATAATTGGTCCTTAGGTCCTGAGATGAACCACTCCTTGCAAGTTGAACAAAATGATCACAGAACCTGTCAGTGAATTTTTGATGGCCGTTGACAAGATGCCCATCAATGCACAAAGAGAAACTATAGTCATGTTGCCTTGGCAATCTACTGTATTTTTACCAAAAACGTTAGCCACGTTGGCCATAATCTGACATTGGTCCCTAATAAACATCTGTTTCACCTGGACTTGGAGCATAACATTTATTTCTGCTGAAGAGATGCTGTTTGGGCTTAATCTGATTAATAACTTTGAGACTAAACCAGGAGGGGTGGTATGTGCATTCCCTTTGCTTTTTTTCCCC
>JAAFCE010009127.1:26944114-26957827 GCA_013389805.1 Trigoniulus corallinus | reverse complement strand
GAAGACTGTATGATGGTATTACAGATAGGGTCCAATGACATAACGTTGGATAAACCAGCTGTTGAAGATCTTGAGGCAATTATGGAGAGAGTGAAGGAGATAAAAGCATTCCAACCCAAGGCTAGGGTTATGGTGAGTCCTGTTATTGAGCAACAGGATAAGGATAGATTAACAGTAGCTAAAGCCAGATGGGTTAATAATAGAATATTTTCTGAAGGTCAGGCTAATAGGATGAAACTACTTGATAATAGAGCATGTATCTGAGATCTCCAACAGTGGTTTGCTATTGATGGATTTCATTTCAATGCAAGGGCTCCTCAAAGATTGGGATAAATATTAAGGAATTTATTGTTGATTTTTTAGGGAAACACCAGGACATCTAATGCCTTGGTAAGAAGAAATACCCATAGGAAATGTCTGCTGGGTATTAATAGGAGAAGGAAAAGGAAAGTTTTGGCATTCACAGAGCCATTGACTTTGCTTGTTTATAATTGCAGAAGCATAGTCAATAAATTGGCTGAGTTTGGTGTCCTTGCTGCAACGTCAGATGCTGATATAATAATATGCACTGAGTCCTGGTTAAAGTGAGAAATTAAATCAGCAGAGATTTTTTCTGATAGGTATATAGTTTATGGCAAATATAGAGAAGCAGATAGAGGGGATGGAGTCATTATAGCCATAGCTAACTCCCTGGATAGTTCTAGGAAATTGGGTTATGAGGAAGATTGTGAACTGCAATGTTATCATTTTGCTGGCTCTTGTGATGGGGAAATTTATGTAGTTGGTTTCTACTCACCAGCAGTTGATGACCCATACCCATTGACGGAATTATAACAATCATTGGAGATTCTATGTCAGAGGGAAAAAGTACTAGTAGTAATTCTTGGTGAAGACTTCAATTTGCCAGGGTTTGATTGGGACAGAATGCATTGGAATTTAATCTTTAAGTTATCAGGGGTTCTAACCCTCATTTTGGAGCAACTGTGTTTTAGTGGATTGAAACAGATTGTTACCATGCCTACTGTAATCATGAGAAAGGAGGAATTCTTGATGTAGTTTTTACAAATGTGCCCAACTCTATCAAGAATGATCTCCACCCTAACCCAGGTTAGGGTAGAGATCATAAATAGTTTGCCTAGAAAGATGGCTGCAAGCAGGGTGGAATACCATTTCAGTAAGACCAATTGGGATTACTTTAAAGCATATATTGCATTTCAATTAAATGACTTTTATACCACTATTAATATGCATCATATTGAGGAATCTTGGGAGAGATTCCTAGCACTTGTAGAAGAGGGCACACAACTAGCTGTCCCTATGAAGGCAAAAAAGGATTAGAGTTCTTGCAGAATGGTACACCAAAGAGGTGAAGGTAGCTTTCAATAATCAGCACATGACTAGGAACAAATACAACAGGAAGGGATGACAATAGGGCAGAGAAGTATAAGGGAGAGAGCATAAGGGAGAAAGTATAAGGGTCATGAAGAAAGCATACAAGAATTTTCAAGGGAACGTTATGGGAGACAGGCTGAAGACAAATGCCAAGTCATTCTGTGGGTATCTTAACAGGTGTAGGAGAGAGGGGTATAGGGATACTGTGATTAATTATGAGTCAGGAAATTTAGTTAGTGATGTTCTCATGATTGCCGATGTTTTCAATGAAACTTTTGCAAATGGTTTTGCTACAAACAGGAGGAATGACTTCCAGCCAGTACATGATAGGTGTTCATCAGGAGGAATGGATGAGGTTATTATCCCTAGGGAGGGAATTGAGCAACTGCTAAGTAAATCATCAGTTTATAAGGCTCATGGTCCTGATGGCATTTGTCCTCTTATTTTATGGCAGTTCTCTGGGATTATTAGATATTAATTTGTGGAAGTATTTAAAACGTCATTAGACACTGCCATTGTTCCCTCATCATGGAAACTTGCTAACATAGAACCAATTTTCAAGTCAGGGGACACACTGGACCCTAAGTGCTATAGACCAGTTTCATTAACAAGCACTGTATGCAAGAGTATTTAACATATCTTATTCTCATGTATAATGGGATATTTGGAAATGAATGGCATCCTTAGCAATAGTCAACGTGGGTTTTGGAAAGGGAGGTTATGTGACACCCAAATGGCTTGCTTCATGGATTATATTCAAAAGGCTTTAGACAGGGTAAGTAACTGCTTATCTCCTCAGTAGACAACAAGGGGTCCTGTTTAAGGGTAATGCATCTGAATGGAAACCTGCCACATCTGGGGTCCCTCAGGTAAATGATGGTCTCTATGTGAACAACATAGGACTTGATATTAACTTCTTCCTTGAGTTATTTGCTGATGACACATGTATTGCTTGGGTATTGGATGATGGGTTATCATCCTGTGCACAAATCATCCTGTGCACTATCATTGTGTGCTTGCCTTTAAACCTACAAAAGTACAGATTTCTTAGGAATTCCAGATCTGGTAATGCTGTTGATTTTGACTACTACATTGGTGTTGCATGTTGGCAAAGAGGGCAGTGACCCACAAACATCTTGAGCTTATTTTAAATAGTATTGGTAAGGCATCCCTCAGTGCAATGCCAAAGAGCCTCAAGGGGACAAGGGAATTGCAGAAACAGGATAATCAATGACTTCCAGATTGCAAGGGAAGGGGGTTAGGGAAAGGGATGCAGGGGATAGCCATATGTCTGTCTCTATACCCCATTATTCTGCATGTGGAGGATTGGCAGAGGTTAGTGAAGAGGGCTCTACATTGGTACAAAACTCATCACCTCACAAATCCATTCTTGTACTTGAGGAGACAGACGTAAGGGGGGGTTGATAGCTGGGCACTAGCAGAAGCACTAGAGGGAGGGTGTGTTAGTGTTGCTTCCCTTCCTGATGCAAGGTTGGAAGAGATAAAGGGTAGGATTGAAAGTATAATGAAAGAGGAAAAGGGGGAATGCATGCAATCTCATTGAAGTTCTGAAGGGAATTATGGATATATACAAGGGGGTAAAAGGATTTAGGCCCAATGCTAGAGTTATGTTGTGTACTGTTATTGAACAAGAGGATAAAGGCAGGTTAACTACAGCAAATGCCAGATGGCCAAATAATAGGATGTTTTCTGAAAGTCAGGCTATTTTGGCAAAAGTACTGGATTACAGAGAATGTCCCATAGATCTCCAACATTGGTTTTCTGTTGATGGATTTCATTTTAATGCAAGGGCTGCCTCAAAGATTGGAAAAAAAATTAAGAAGTTTATTGCTGATGATTTAGGAAAGGTATCAAGTCATCTTATGCCAGGTTGAGACACAATATAATTAGGAAAGTTATTAATTGGAGAGGGATAGGGAAGTCTTTAGCTGTAAATGATCCATTGATTCTACTTGTTGTGAATTGCAGAAGCATAGTCAATAAAGTGGTTGAGTTCAATGCCTTTGCTGCCAGATCAGATGCTGATATCATAATTGGCACTGAATCCTGGTTGAGGGGAGACATCATATCAGCAAAGATCTTCTCAAATAAGTTTGTAGTTTACAGAAAGGATAGGGAACCATGCAGAGGGGGTGGATTCCTTATAGGAATAGATAAATCCCTGGAAATCTCTACAGAATTGTGATATATGGAAGATTGTGAAATGGTATGTTGCCATGTTGCAGGCTCTCATGGTGGGCAGATTTATGTAGTCGGCTTCTATCATCCACCAGGTGATGATCCACTCCCACTTATAGGACAGTCACAATCATTGGAGCATCTATATGAAAGCGATAAGGTATTGCTAGTAATTCTTGGTGGGGACTTCAATTTACCAGGGTTGGATTGCGGCAGTGTGCAGCCTAATTTAAATTCCAGGTTATCAGGTGCTGGAATACTGGATTAGTTTTGTGGGTTGGGGAGTAAGCCAGGCAGCTGTAACAGGATGAACCCTTAGGAGGCTGTCTATGGGAGAGAATTCTGAATATCTTAGATGCTCTGAATCTCAGAGCAGGAGGTGATCTGCAACTCTTTTTGTAGGAATTGTACTGTAATGGATTGGAACAGATTGTGACAATGCTTGCATGTGATAAAGGAGGAATTTTAGATTTAGTATTGCAAATGTGCCCAGCTCTATCAATACTGTAGAGTGTATTCTGGGAATTAGTGACCATGCAGGGTTAGGGTGGAGATAATGAAAAGGTTACCAAGACAGGTGGCACCAGACAGGGTGGCATACCAATATAATAAGGCCAATTGGGAATATTTTAAATCATCTAGAATACCAGTTAAATGACTACACTGCTAAGCATCATTTTTGATGCCTTTATGATGGTGTCTTATTTCAAATATGGAATTAGTTTTTTTCCATCACATATAGTCTTTCAACAAATCTGCTTCAATGATGTGCTGAGATATGCTATATTTCAAGATTATTGTTTGGCGTCTAAGTTTACAACAGGTAGAAAGTGACATTTGTGGGTTGAATTTAAAGACAAAAAGCTGGGAAATAACGTTTCATGCATGAAGTTAGGAGATGCCATAGCATTTGGCACCATGCTGAAGTTTTTGGCCAAAATAACTCATCTGGCAGAGCTTAATGATTTGGTCAGAGATTTGAACTTATCTAAAGGGCATCTGGAATAGAGGGGGGGCTTAGTGTGTGATAGGTGGGAGTGGAGGAATACAATCCATAGACCAGACCCTGCCTCTGGCAGGAGAAGGGTGAGATGATGATGATTTGAACTTAACTAAAAGTGCAGCAGAAGTTCTTGGGTCTAGGTTAAAATCAAAAACCTTTTGGCACCAGGGACATATTCATGATGGTACCACCATACAAAAGAAGAGCTACTTTCATTTTTTGCTGAGGAACACTTAATAGTGTTTCACTGTGGCATTCCTGGCCACGTGAAAGATTTTGAAATCCAAGTTTTTTATCCTATCTAGCTAAGAGAGTCTTTTGGAAGTGTGGAAATGGTGTTGATGAAAATTAAAAATGAGTAGCACAGCTGGCATGCATGTGGAGATTTCAAGGAGCTTCTTGGTCAGCAAGCAGGCTCTATGAAAATGCCATGCATTTTGTGAGTGGGACAGTAGAGCAAAAGATAAGCACTGGGTGACGAAATCATGGCCAAAACGAAAGCATGTCTTGCCAGGGGCAAAAAATATTTTAAAGAAACCATTCATTGAGCCCACATAGGTATTATTTCCACCTTTATGTATTAAACTCTGATGAAACAGTTGGTCAAATCATTGCACACAGATGGAACCTTCTTTCTGTATCTTGCAAACCAGTTTCCAAACATTACAAAAGAAAAAATAAAGCAGGTATTTTCCTTTGACCCTCATTCTATGAATAAAACTGAAAAACTATTAATGGATTAGATTTAAATTTGTTGTTCAAGGCTTCTTGGGAAACAGGAAAGGCAAGCTTACCAATACTTAGTGGAGAACATGTTGAAAAAGTAGAAGAATCTTGGATGTGATATGTGTTAAATTGTGCTTTCTAAACTCCAATTTGAAATATTTCCCAAACAACGTTGGAGATTTTAGTGAGGAGAATGGCAAAAGACTTTGCCAAGATATTAAAGAGATGGAACAGAGCTACCAGGAAAGGTGGTATTCTAAAATGATGGAGGACTACTGCTGGAACCTCGAATGAGAGTGCAAGAAACTTCCAAAATGTTCACGTTGGTCAAAGAATGGGAAATTTGAAGTAGAATAAAAGTACTTGAAATCCATTCCTCACCAATCCATTTTCTGTAAGTCAAAGAAATCAGACTAAATATTGTTTTATTAACATTCCTCTAAAAACTGTTATAATTTAAGGAGAAGCTTTTGTGTAATAACATTTCCAAGAAGTTAATCAAAATTCATGTAAATTGAAGTAATTATTTGTGATTTGTGAAAAATCTGTACATGCCTGAGGAAAAGTAAACCCATATTTGAAATCAGCAGCCAAAAACGATTCTGAATCAGCTGAATTCTTGCAATCATCAGACATTTTTTTCAAAACAAAATGCAGCCTGTTGTTATTGTTGCTTAGGGGAAATGCAAAATTTTGATATTCCCTTATGTCTTTGGTGCCTTAAATATCCTTGCACTTTACACAAAGCACACAGTGAACATTGCCAGCATGCCATTGATCTTCCACCATGTCACCATCCACCCCTCTTTCTACCATACCCTTATAGACATCCAGCTTCCAGGTCTGTTTGGTCTCCCCTTGCCTGAGGTGTTACCACCAACTGCATTTCTGTAATGTACCTGACAAGCTCCTCCTCCTCTTCTTGAATTATGTGTGCATGCTACCTCAATCAACTTTGTCTCACGTTTTCTGCTGTCTCCTCCCCCAAGCTACCTCTGTTACATTCATTCATAATTATCAACTTTTGACACTCTAGTCATATAACGGTTGCATTCACATCTTGGAAACTTGCATTCTATTTATGTGGGTATCTCACTGTGCAACATTTACCTTTTGAAACATATGACCAGCCATCCACAATATCAATTCATTATCATCATTATACCCTCTTGTCCAGCATGTGTAAGGGTTGGGTCTGTGGGTTCTAGCCTTCCATTTCCTTCCTATCTGAAAAGATGCCATTCTCTGCTGCACATTATCATGTCCTTATGTAAAACTTGCTCTCACTTCTTCCTAGAAGTGATCTCACTCCATCCTAACTCATTAAACTTCTTCCCTGGGTGTCTCCAATAACCTCCATGTCCATATTGAAACTGCTACTCTTCTCATCAAGTGCAAACACTAACTCAATCTAGTGTGTCTCATCTTTTCTGTGGTCGTCCATTCTCCAAGATTCCTACTAATGAACTCATTCCCAATTTTATCTCTTTGTGACACCCAGCTCATGCAGTTTTTTTGGTGATGACGTTGGTGCATCCAACAAAAAAAGTGAAGCAGTTGTAAGCATTTGAGATGCAGATTTGGGTGGCTGAAAGCTGCAGAAATTACACTACCTAATAAATAACTGATTTGAACATAAATTTTATGGAGTCTGTGAGGCTGTTTGAAAATCTGCAATAGACGCCATTCCATGATTAGTATGGCTCCAAGCTCAGGCCATCATATTTTTAGGCATATTAGCATATAGGGGCAGAAAATTAAAGTGGAGGTCCTGTATTGAGATAGACAGTATTTGCACTTTACAGAACATTCTCTACCACACAAAAAATAGATGAAGTTAAAGTCACAAGAGGAATTTGCCCCCTGGAGTTGGTGAAATACATCCATGAATGGTGTACTGACCACAGATAAATTTTGCAGATGTGCATTTTGCCTGCAATCACATGTGTAAAATCACTGACTGATTATCACCCATCCACCCAATCAGAAGGCCATAATTGATACCAATCCCTGAAATTGGTAACAAATTAGATTGTAGCATGATCCTTTATTTGATAATTGCTTAAACCAACTGTGTGTCTGAAGAATTGTGTGAAAAATGTATCCTTTTCAAACAAAGCTCTATAATGCAATATATGAATTCAGTTTCTCTATTTTAACCTTTTACAATGATCTACAAATATCCCATTTAGGTATACAGCATTCTGATCAAAAATCTTTCACTGGCTTAACATCTTTCAATCTCAATTGAATTTAAATTCATGAAACGCCACCAGCCAATAACTATAATTGTGACCTGATGTTGCAAAATAACAGAAAACTACTGAACAAAAATGGACAAACAGCACTGGGATCTCCTAACTGGTCACCCATCTTAGTACTACCCCAGGTCCAATGCTGCCTAATTGCTGTGATCAGTGGAGATCTGATGTTTTCAACCTGGTATGGCCATTGGCAAATACCGTGTCTATAAATTACAATTTCACTTCTACTTCTTAAAAAATTTATGTCATTTTATTAATACTACAAAAAAACCTTATGAACAAATTGAACCACTCAACTTTTTGATATTTTACATTACAGGCAATGATGATTTAATTTATAGAATTTTGTTCAAGTGGCTGACACAGTGGGGATTTTATTATTTAATATTTCATATATAACAGGGGTAACCAACGTTTGCATACATAAGATCTACTTTTTATCTAAAAAATGTGTCATGATCAACTTTTTATCTTACAAAAAGTTTTGCGATCAAGTTGTTGTCCTAAGCATAGTCAAAGTGGGGAGGGGAGGTTCGATAATGGACCGTCCTTGGTCCAGTATCGAACCTAGAACCACTTGCAAGTGATAGACCAAAATTGGCCTCGAGATCAATTGGTTGATTGTGATGGACTTGTTGGCCTCCCGTGATATATAGGGTGTTTATTTAAGAGTGTCTGAACTTTAAATCACAAAAAAAAAAACAAAAATAAAATTAACTCAGTGGTCATAACTATATTATTTTGTTTAAGACAATTGTATGGCATTTAATTTTTAATTATGATTTCTGGCATATGACCACCTTGACTGCCTCTCACAAAGCAAATTCTGTCACACCAATTGTGGGTCACTTTTTCCAACACATCCACTGTTATCCCTGTAATGATGTGAGTTATGTTTGCTTGTAATGCCTCAATTGTTGATGGCTTATTGGTATAGACCAGTGACTTTACATACCCCAACAAGAAATAATCCAATGGTGCCAAGTCACATGATCTTGGAGGCCAGTTTATGGATCCATTCCTGGAAATGACATTATCACCAAATTGTCCCTTCAATAAATCCATTGTTTCAGTGGCTGTATGAAATGTAGCACCATCTTGCTGAAACCACATCTCTTGGACATCAATGTGACTCAAATTTGGAAAAAAATAATCTGCGATCATTGATCTGTAACAAACACCATTGACAAACTTCAAAAAGTGCACTATAAGTTTGGAACCATTGACATGGACACCATTGACAAATTTGACAAAATACCCTATAAGTTTGGTGAACAGAGCACTGATTTTTGTAATACATTTCCAGAAGTTTGGAATCGTTGTTGAGGCATAAAACTTTCCATGATTATTTGCCAAAATATACTGAATATGAATTCCACTTATGGCTGTCAAACAGACAGTTTGTCTTTGAGTGACCCCTATCGAAAGTTAGGACAGGCTAAAAAAACACCCTGTACTATCTTCTGCATTTTAGTGCATTATCTTATCCAATTATTGCTGTGGTGTAGATTACCAAGTGTCTCACTCCTTATTTACTCCCCAATATTTATAGATGTCCTGAGCCCCATGCACTATTTTTAGAGAACACCTGTTAGCATTGGATGGAGATACACAACTAAACTTTGTAGAAAATATATGTGAAGCATGATTCTAAAACTAAAACTTCCAAAAAATAGAATTTTAAGAGAGAATTTTTTTGTGTGTGTTTGTTCTTTTTATTTGTGTGCTTCAAAAACACAATTGCTTTTTTAGGAAAACCTTTTGAAGTTGTAGTTGTAAGCTATTGTTTCCACATTTGTGGTGTTTTGGCTTTATGAAATTAAGCTAGGGTCATGAATAAACAAAATGAATAAGGAAAAATAGGGTCATGAATAAGCGAAATAAACAAAATGGCTACCCCTGATCCTGACTCCTCAACACTTTCTCAAGGCATATCTTATGGAGCTCTAGTACCCATTTTTTTCAGGTGACGACAAAGTGACCATTGGGTCATTTATAGAAATTGTAGACTAAGTATGTATACTATCAAAATGGACAGATAGCATGACTTTTGCTATCATCTGGTCCAAGTTGTGAGGACCTACTTCTCAGGTGTGGCAAGAGTCCCCTGATTTCAGAAATATCATGAGTTATGAAGAATTAAAGACAAAAATATTACACTATTTTAAGCCAAGACATCATACTGCAGTTCTAATGGCAAAATTTGGTGAACTTACTCAAATTCCCAAGGAGAAGGTAACTCAGTATGCAAATAAGGTTAAAATAGAGGCCATGGAGATCTTTGGGACAGACACCAGTCCTACACAGAAGGCAGTTATACAGGCCCAATTCGTTAAGGGACTTTCACTCAAATACAGAAGTAAAGCCATTACTAAGGATCCAAAGGACTTAAATGAAGCCATCCAGTATTCTGAACTGGAGGAGATCAATGATGCCCTTTTGAATCCACAGGACCCGCCAAAACGAATGCATCTTTTGGCTGATACATCATAAGGCTCTATGGAGGCCTTGATAAAGGTATTAACTGACAAGGTCTTGCCATTAGAAAGTTTATTCAGACAATGAGTTACACCCCCTCAAAAATATTCCCCACCCCAACAGGGATATAGAACCCCCAACTGAAACAACCCAATACAATCCAAACCCTCCCCAAATACCCAAGTGCCATAAGGAAATAATACCCAAGAAAATACCTTTAGAAACACCATTAAATGTTTTAACTGTGGGAAACCAGGACACCTAAAAAAGGATTGTCAAACTAGGTCCCAACAGTATTTGAACTAGAAGGGCAATCAAGTGAAACAGAAGGGATAGCTCAAGGAGCCAAAATTGTAAACCTTCAGCCAATAAATTTAGAAATTGATTTGAGAGAAGAGCAGGATCACATGAACAGTGACGATTTATATTTTGCAATACAACTTGGATCAGTGGACACTTTTGCCATAATAGACACTGGTGCAGCTAATACCCTGTTGTGCCCAAACATGCTTCATCTTCTGGAAGAGAAAGGTGAAATTTTGTATTCTGAACCAGCAGAACTTAAGGTGCGCTCGATATTTAAAGAAAAACGAAATCTAAATGTGACTAAACAATTAAAATTAACAATGTAAGGTTTGCTTATCAGTTTATGGGGAAAATACTCCAGTAAATCCAGGTCACTCAGTTTCACTGGATTTGGATTCATCACCTGATAATCAACACACACTTACCAATCTTGAATCCTTACTATCTACCACAATAACCAAAATGATCACTGAGAGCTTGAAGCCAGTCTTTGAATTCACTAAGGTTCCATGTGAGTACATGGCATCAAATGAGATGATGTTCCAGAAATTAAAGTTGCTAAGGGTTTAGATTTCAAACTGGTGGTGGTCACACCAGCAAATGCTAGTAATACTAGGATGGAAACATCCTGCTAATGTGGCTGCAGCTGGTTACCCTAAGCTCTGAAATCCTCAGGACTATTGGTCATCTTCCATACAGTTTTGGGCCAGTAGGGAGGTTGATGGAGCTGGGCCAGCCCAAATTTGTCATAAAAGTGGAGGTGTTTCTGGTGTTACCCAGCATCACCCCATGATCCCAGTTCTTCCACTCCCTAAATCTGTATCAATTAAAACTTTCATGATATGTTGAACCCTAAGTTGAGTTGCCAATCTTTGTTGGGGCATCTGAAAGAACTAGAAGGAGGGTGATATAAGTAGATTATGCAATTAAACATAAATTCAGCACATATTCTTCTTTTGTTATTGAACATCTGGAAACTGACCTGGATTTCTTGCTTGCACCTGAGTTATGGCCTGCTAATTTATTGGTCAAGCATTTTGTGGGTAGGGTGCATGACAGCAATGTGAAGGACCATCTTATTATTGAATGCCCTACTTCATCCTCTACAAATAGTAATATTGTCATTGAGGGGAAGAGGTAAGCCCCACCTTAAAGCCAGCTCAATGGAGTCTTTTCTCAACATTAATATCTATTATCAGAATGTCTGGAGCCTGCAAGCAGAAGTTACTCATTTGATGGTGAACGTATCCCTTGAAACTTACAATGTTATTGTCCTAATGGAAACCTGGTTCTCTGCAGAGATAAACTCTGCCAATCATTTCCCATCAAAATTCTGGGTGTTCCAACAGGACAAGTTCACTTCTTATTTTGGGGGTGGTTTGTTGATAGCATTCAATATAAATATAGTTTGAGAGAAGGCTTATGTCAGTGAGTGGCTGGGTATACCTTGATTCCTAATATAGAGCCCATCACACTCTCAGTCTGCTATTTTTCTCCTGCCCTGACAGTTGCTGAATTTACATCATCCATCAAAGTTTTAAATACAAATTTGGCCTCCTGCTCTTGAGTCATTCCTTTGGAGGACTTTAATGCCCCACTGATTGACTGGACATTTAGGCTCAATGCATGGGAGCAAGGCTACTGTTTTGGTTGCCCTGGCAGCTGTGACAAAATTTCATCAATTCAATGGCATCTCCAACCATAAACGGTGGTTAATTGATCTATGCTTCAGTGACTTGCCAGTGTTGTTGAAGGAGGCCCCTCCTTTTTCAAAAATTGGATGGCCATCACCTTGCTTTACATCTGTATCAGCAGTTAACCTATGTTTGCTCTAACATTAGTTCAGTTAAACCTTTCCAGTGTTAAAATTGGGCCAAAGGTAATTATGTATGCTTATACAGTCGATTACAATCAGCAAATTGGGGTAACCTAAAACTTCCAGAGGATCCTGTGGTGAGAGTTGACTCTTTCTACCAGACCCTCAAGAAAGCTATGTCAGACTGTATTCCAGGGAAAAAATCAAAGGAAATGCACATACTACACCTCCTGGTTTAGTCTCAAAGTTATTAATCTGATTAAGCCCAAACAGCATCTCTTCAGCAGAAATAAACGTTATCCCTCTGCCTCAAACTACCAACAGTTTTCTAGACTCCGAGTCCAGGTGAAACAGATGTTCATTAGGGACCAATGTCAGATTATTGTTAACCTGGCTAACGTTTTTGGTAACAATACAATAGATTGCCAAGGCAACATGACTACAGTTTGGCTTCATGCATTGATGGGCATCTTGTCAATGGCCATCAAAAATTCACTGACAGGTTCTGTGATCATTTTGTTCAACTTGCAAGGAGTGGTTCATCTCAGGACCTAGGGACCAATTATCATTGGATTTTACCTGAAGGTGGGGAGAGTCTTTACATGGACAGTATATCCACATCTGAGGTGCATTGGGTTATTGGAAGGTTGAACACCTCATTTACCTTAGGACTGGGCATTAGTCCTTCAGTTCTAATTAAAGCTTACCATGGCCGAATATCACCTACCCTATCAGAGTTGTTTACTTTATATTCACGAACTCAGACGGTTCCTCAGATTTGGAGGACCATCCTTGTTTTACCTATATATAAAACAGGGTGCCCAATGGTCTTGAAAACAGGGAAAATGATGAGATTCAGAAAGTTAAAAAAGATTCAGGGAAAACACAGGGAATTCTGTCATGCTTTTGCATTTTTTGTTCATTTTTTGAAAAATTGATTTTTATTTTTGAGAAATTATCATGCTACGTGGCATAATATTGTTCAAGTCAAGAATAAATGATAAAATATAAACCACACAATTAAAACTGCTTAAAAACTTGACTTTTTAAAACAAACAATTAAATATCAAAAATTAAAACAGTTGAAATTTCATGCCATGTTGATGGGCTGCACTGCACACCATAACAATAAGTCATGCATTCATTTGGTGTTTTTCAGAGAACAGTGAACATGTTTTTTCTTGTTTTGACTAGAGTATAGTGTATAGTATGTAATTGTGTTTTATCAATAGCAATAATTTGGTAATGTCAGTTTTTAACGTTGACTGGATTGACAAAGTGCTTAATCCAGAATGGTCCAAGTGGCTAGTGCCTGTGAAAAATAAGCCACATGATGTGAAGAGCCTATTTTGCGCAAAAACATTTTCTTTCAGCAACATGGATAAGTGTGCTGTGATAAGTCATGAAAGCTCTGCTATTCATCAGAGTATTCTGCTTTTTTTCTGTCCAAAATAGACCTCTGCTTTCTTATTTTGTCCAGAAAGTGATTCCCAAAACCACCATTGAGAGCTCTTAAAAACGTGAACCAG
>JAAFCE010009127.1:26859210-26872085 GCA_013389805.1 Trigoniulus corallinus | reverse complement strand
TTGCTGGAAAACTCAGTTGTGATGGTTGCTTCAAGCATTCAAGCATTAATACCCCAGCTGATCACTATTCACAAGCTGCCAAGAGGAGAGTGAAAATTCCTAGACCAAATGCCATAGCCTGATGCAACAAATATTTGGGTGGGAGGCATCAAATGTATGAAATAAAGCCTTATGCAGAATTGGCATCAAAGGCTACAAAATGGTAGTCTCTATTGATGTTAAATTCAATTTTTTTGACATAATTCAATGGCATTCTATAATTTTGGATAATCAAGATAAATAAACATTTGGCTAATTTGGTTGATGTTAAGGACTAGTGTAACCATATGATCCCATGCCATATTTCATAAATCTCATATGTGAGATACAAAAAATTGAAAAATAATGCACTGGTAACATCAATTAGAATAATTTGGTAAATGGTAATACTTTTAGAAAAGAACAATAATTCAATGCTTAATGGGTTAAGGTGTCTAAGTGTGTAAAAATCAATCTGATCCTGGATTTTAGCTAACAACCATTCACAATCATACTAATTAGTTGTCCTATGATGTAAAAAGGAGGTTGGCAGCCATTAAAGGAATGAGAGCTTTTTATTATGTTTTATGGAAGTTTTGCCACTGACGTTTCGCCCCCAACATTTTGCCCCTGAGTACTTTTCACCCCTGGAGCTTTCGCCCCCATATATTTTGCACCTGGACGTTTTGCCCGAACATTTCACCCCTTGGATGTTTGGCCGCTGGGAGGGTGAATGGCCGGTTTTTTTGTTGCTCTGTTTACTATAATAATAAATATAATAAAATGAAAAAAAAACACAAACATTAAGCAAGACTTCACAAAAAAAAATGCAAACATAAACTAAAATTTGAAATTGTAGGCTATCCATTCAGAAAGTCTATTAAATTTCTATCGTTAATGTCCTCCACAATGCAGAATAACAAAGATTAACAAAAAGATGGCCATTTTCCCTCCCAGGAAGTCTGAGGGTCGAAATGTGCAGGGGTGAAAGCTCCAGGGCAAAAAGTACATGGGGACAAAATGTTGGGGGCAAAATATTTGGGGGCAAAACGTCAGGGGCGAAGTGTCGGGGGCAAACGTTCTGGATCCCATTTATCACTACCTACAAGTTTATCACCATCTACACAGGTAGTGGTCCATCACAAGATTCTATAGGGCCTGAGCATTTGGGCGAATTGTGCACCATCATTGTGCCATATGATATGGGTGCTGCACAACCACCTTACTGCTTCCATAATAGTGGATAAAACAAGAAAAGGTAATATTATATATGCTCCTAAAACAATCTCATTTTCCTTAATGATACTGCAATACCAATGTGTTGCACACTGTGACCCATTTCCCATCCCAAACATTTATCCTCTCTGGTGAGCTAATTCCAAAAAGTAAACTGTTGCAGCTGCTTGGCATATTCCCCAATCCAAGATTACTAATCAGTCAAGCAGTCCTGATAGGTTAAATTGGCTGTGGAGAGAATGACTCTCAACCCTAATTTATGCCTCATTGGACCCCTAAGGAACCTGAAGCCTAACATATATTCCAAATATTGCATACCTGCTATAATGCCACCTTCTTGCAGAAACTTCCTCACATTATCCTCACTAGGATAATTCCATTCCTGAATGACCCTTGGAAGAAAAGACCAACAATACAAATCACCTAACCTCCTTCAAATTGAAAGGATGACCCCTTCTCCCCCTATAGTATGCCAGGGATATGCTGCCCCTTTGGAGTATCTCATTGGTATTTCACACATTCTGTAAGTTTTAAATCTGTATCTTTCATTAAAATTGGAAAAAAGAAGTTCTTTGGAGTCGCTAGGTGGCACTTGTCTTCCATGCAGCTGACTTCTTGCACTCCACAAATTTTTGGGAATTTTCAACATTTTGGACCCAAATTCTCAGCCTGCCTTAGGGTAATACCCGCCTTTTTCCAGGCATAGAACCCTGAGTTTCAAGTTCAAGGTAGGGCCATAGGTGTAAGGGGCTTTTTGGGTGGTGGGCAACATGTTGTGGGGTTTGGCTTAACCATAACGTCATGGTATTGTCTGCTAATCACAGTGTGGTTTGGACAGCATTGTCTGTGCTGTCTGTGACCATGTGGCGGTCAGCCACCAACACCTTATGACAGAATTTCCATATATATTAAAAATATAGTTATAATTTAGTTCTATTATTAATTTCTTTAATTCATCAACTACATCTGATTCTTATTCTAATTCATTTTATAATTCTATTTAATTTATTCATTATTATATATTTATGTAGTGTGGTTTTATGTAGTATGGGGTAATGGATGATCAATCCATAAGTTATTGGATCAGTGGAGTGTGGGACTGAAACACCAACAGATGGCAGGGTTGCACAGGTGGGCTGCAGGCCACTGCCAACAGCACCCCATGATTTCATGGGGGTTGGGACCTTAGACCCCATGGTAGGTAGTGCACCAAGTTGTTCCTGTGGTTTCCAGGAGCCCAGCTGGGGTGACCCAGCAATGGTGTGTTCAGGGAACATAGATGCAAACATTAGATTAGGAGTATGGAATGTGGGGGACCCTTGCAAGTCAGGGGAATTGGTCAATATCCTAAAGAGAAGGAGGATTCAGGTAGTTTTCCTCCAAGAAACCTGGTGTAAGAGCATTAAGGCAAGGGCCCTGTGGGAGGGATATAAGCTAATATACTCCACTAGTGAAGGGGGACAGAATGGGGTGGGCAATGTATTAGATGGGGAGCTGCAACAAGGGGGTTACCCTCATGAAATGCACCAACAGCAGGCTACTGTTATGCACAGTGGTTTGACATGGTGTAATGCTCCACCTCATCAGTGCATATGCCCTCCAGGTGGGTCTTGATGAAGCCACAAAGGTGGTTTTCTGGACAGAGTTTGAGAAATTAGTACACTCACTGAAGGCTGAGGTAGGCCAATGTCCAGGGGATGAGTGCTTAGTTATCAGCAGACACTTTAATGGCCATGTAGTCAAAGAAAGCTATGGTCATGGGGAGGTACATTGTGGATGAGGTGGATGGGCTCAGAAGGACAGCACATCCTTGACACAGCAATTGCACAAGTCCTTGCTTTGGCAAATACATGATTTAGGAAGAGGGACAATCACCTAATCACATTCCATTCACCACAAGGGATGCCACAGATAGATTTCTTTATGGATGGAGGGTGGCATAGAGCAGAGGTTCATGATTGCTGGGCACTCCCCAGTGATAATTTTCAAAAAGAATGTGGCCATAGGCTACTGATGTTGGAAATCCTGGTGAAAACAGCAGGCAATGCACTTTGTTGGAAAGGAGCATAGGTTATCAGGTGGTAGAAACTGCCCATCAAGTGAGAAGAATTTATAGAAGTGAATAGGCAGGCAAAGTGTGACTGGGAAGGGACAGCAGATGCCATGTGGGCCAAGGTTGCCAGAAAGATTAGAACTTGTGGGAAAGACATTTTATGGCAGGGTTGATTAAGAGGCACAGTCCAGGGACACAGACAGATATGGTGGTGGAATGAAGGAGGTAGAAGCTACCATGAAGCAAAAGAAGGCTGCTTTCCAATGGTCACAGGAGATAGAGGGCCAGGAATCTAAGACTCAATATAGGCAGGCCAAGACCTCTGCTAAGAGGACCATTGCCCTGTCAAAGCACCAGAAGTATGAGGCACTTTATGAGCAGTTAAGGTCAAAGCAAGGGAAGAAAGAAATTTTCAACCTGGCCAAGGCTAGGGATAAAGCAGCTAAATATTTACCCCTAGCCATGTCTGTGAATGATGGTGAAGGTAGGGTCCTGCTCTCCCCACTGGAGGTAAAGGGGAGGTGGGAAGAATACTTCAAAAACTTCTTGAATGCTGGCATGAGGGATTAGGACCCTGCCACCTATGCTGCATCAGTTGGGGTGGGGGACTGTGTAACAGAGAAGGAAGTAGACTGGGCACTTAGGAGAATTGGTTTGATTCTATAAAAAGAGACAGGGTAATGAAAGATTTTTTTAGACATAGTGCAACTTCATACCATGAAATGTAACACAAGAATGACATGTGCAATGAAACATTGATTGTGTTCTACAAGAACAACGAAGCTCATCAATCCTGCCAAACTGGCAGTCCAAAAATTTTGTGTACACCACTCAGTTATTAGCAGATAAAAATAATTTACAGTATCTTAGTGATCCATATGGTCTCCATTTTTCCTTCATGGAAACCATTTTTGCCACATCTCTTTCAATTCAATTCCACTCTTTTATTAATGCTTCCTTCATTTGGGTTTTGCTTTTTATTTTCTGCTTTTTAAATCTTCTTTTAGTTCTTACAACAGGTGTTCTGTGGGATTCATGTCAGGGGATTTTGGGTGGGGCTTAGAGCTGATTAGACTGGTTATAGGGAAGCCATTCCTCAAGTTTTTGTGCTTGATGTTTTTGATCCATAACCTGATGGATACTGATCAAATCATTGCATTGAAAATATCAATTGAAGAACTGACCATTGTACCTTGAATTATTTGGAGTTTTTAAATACCAGATGCACTCATGCATCCCCACACCATGATCCCTCCATCTTCAATGTGGATAGTTTGGCAAAGATACTTCTTCATCAGAGATGATTTTGACTTTCTCCAAACATGCACTTTCTTATCAGGCAAGAAAACTTTAAATTTCCACTCATCACTAAATACTACCAGTTTCCAAAAGCTATCAACCATGCAAATGTATTCTTTTGCAAAACACAAACTTTTTTGTTGATTAGCTAATAAGTTGCTTTCTCTGAGGTGATCTTGAGCAATATCCATTACTTTTAATAACATTTACTTTGACTTCATAATCACTTTCCACTATGAAAGAAATGTTAGACCACTCAATTTTGGTTATTCATGAATGACTATATTTCACATGGACGTTTTTCAATTTTTGTAGAAGTCCTTGCCAAATCTATCTGTGCACTGAAGAATTTCTTTATCCTATCAATAATTCTCTGTGAAGTTAAATGCCCATTTTAGTAATTTTACCAACTACTCTCATTGCATTCCCTTCTTTTCATCAACCAAACTATGAATCCCTAACTTGGACATTTTTAAAACGAGCTTGTCAAGGGGCACTATGACAAAGGCCTTTTCAAAGTTCTGGAATATAACATCAACCTGCTAACCCTTATCTAGAGCTGTCTGAATGTAATCCATTAGACAGGCCAGTTGAAAGTCACATGACGTCCCTTTAATAAACCCATGCTGATTATTACTAAGGATGTCACTTTCCTCCAAATATCAAATATTACTTGAGAATAATATATACTCAAAAGCCTTACCTACCACACTCATTAAAGAAACTGGCCTGTAGCACCTAGAATCAGCAGTATCCCTTGATTTGAAGACTGTCACAACGTTTGCCAGCCTCCAGGTAGATTTTTTATAAAATTTCAAACAAATAGTAGCTTACAATCCCCAAGACTCTTTGTAGAATAAATGGAGAATCCCCTTTGAGTTTCTGAATCCCCTCTCTTGTAATGACAACCTCCTCCATTTGCCCTTGACAGTCATTTTCAGACAATGATGAATAATAATTTCCACTATTTGCAAGTGTGTTTGAAAATGAATAATTATTGTGGCAGATATATAGCTATCACAAACTAGGTTTCCTGATGCATCCTTAATAGCTGGAAGTCTATAACCTGCATTCTACACATTTTGAGAAACCCCCAGAAAGCGTTTGGATTGCTCTTGAGTCTTGTACCTTCTTCCAGAAGTGCTAAGAATCATTGCTCGGTCCAGCAATGATCCAGTGTTCGGTCTGACTTGTTCTTGGTCAATGTAGGCTCCTCACTGAGGTGACCATAAACAAACGCCTACCCGCATGTTTGCCATGCATGGAGACCCGCACCCATGGGAAAAGTGGATCCTGGTGGTTGAGGAGGCACATGGCCTGCGATGTCTCTTGGCCAGTCCACACTGGTGAGGTGGCTGACAGACATCGGGGACTAGGGTTGCGACCCACAGCCTCCAAAACATCACTTTGGCCACAGCTTCCAGGGAAAACAGGAGGCCAAGGCAGTAGCCCGGTCTTGGTCAATCGGCCAGGGGCGCATAAGTGGTTATGCCTCCTAGAGTGACTGTAAGTGGACCGGAAGTCAACCCCGATGCCAATGGTCCGGTACTCGGGGATTATGCCAACCTAACGGTATCCTGTCTGAGTAGTCTCAATGACCCGAACGGGCGTCCCCGTGTTGGGCTCCGTGTGGTGGGTAAGACCTGTGGGCAGCGAAAACATAATTAATACAAATTATGGCAAATATAAACCAGAGGCTGGGGGCCTCTACAAATAACCCCACCCCTCCCCCTTCTTTACTTTTACTGACTTGTGTTTAGCCAGAAGATAGCGGGCTTGGTCCCACCCAGTTGAGTGGGCCCACTGCCACTGAGCTGATGGAGACATGTACTGCTCCAACAAAGAGGCCGCATTCCCCCAGTAGGCCAACTTGATCAGGGAACGAACCTCTGGTGTCTACGGCATTGGCACCTGCCCTTAACAAGACGCAACGACCTCTTAGCCTTAAGGTGCAGGGTTCTAAAGCCGATGCACAGCATGTTCCTGCATCGAAGAATTTAGGTGCAGTCAAACAACCATCCTTACCTTCTTCCTATCCTCCCCGGTTTATTTCTATCTCTGGGGAGGATGGAGCAGCCTTGGAGAAGGCATCGCCCTTCCTTATCGCCAAAGCCATCAAGGGCATTGCCGGCGACATGACTTTGGTCAAGAAACTGTGCAATGGCACCTTGTTGGTGGAGGCATCTGCCCCCCACCAGACTGAAGCATTATTAAAAATGCGAAAGCTCGGTGACATCCCTGTTGTGGTCGAACCCCATTGCACCTTAAACACCAGAAGAGGTGTGGTGCGGTGCCCTGACCTATGTGGGGAATCAGAGGAGCAGATAGTGGAGGAGCTCAGGGACCAGGGTGTGGTGGCTGTCCACCGCACCACCGTCTGATGGGATGGAGAATCCCGCCCGTCTGACACCTTGGTGCTCACCTTTGGTAAGCCCAAGGTTCCAGATTACATCATGGCTGGCTACCTCCGCTTGCCTGTAAGTCCATTTATACTGAGCCCGCTTCGGTGTTTCAAGTGCCAACAATATGGCCATGGCCAGAATTCCTGTTCTGCCAAGGCCATGTGTGGCACTTGTGGGCAAGGAAACCACTCCCCAGAGTTTTGTAGGACTGCACCTTTATGCATAATCTGTAAGGACAACCACCCCGCCTCTTCTCGGGATTGCCCCACTTGGCTGCAGGAACACACGATCCAGGAGCTGCGTGTCCAGAAGGGTATCAGTTTTCCAGATGCACGGCGGCTGCTAGCCTTGCCAGGGACCTCCAGTCATGGAGTGTCCTATGCAGGTGCTGCGAAGGCAGCTGCTGTGTCCTCTGTCTGTACCCAGACGGACACCCTACCTCAGCTCCCCCTCTCATCCGTTTAATGCCCTCTCGGCATCTTCGGCCCTCTCGGCATCTTCCGGCTCCACCACCGCCTCTGGCCCATGCATGGGCCCCCCAATAATGGCGGTGCCATCTTCTTGGGAGGCCCCAGATGCCACTCATCAAAGAGAGGCATCTCCCTTGAAGGCCTCCCTCTCTGTCCCAGCCCAGCCAGCCTCCTCCACGGAGGGGGTGGTGGGTGAGACAGCAGGATAGAAAGTAGGGACACCCTCCACTACTGCTGTGGAGCGGGTGTCCTTGGTTCGTCCATCCACGCTCTCTGGCCAACGGCAGAGAGCACGGGGTGGTTTCATGCCCAAACTGGGGCATGATGGGGATTCCACCTTTGAGATGGAGGAGGACGAACCAATTGAAGGCGTCCCACTGTTTTCTGCAGTGGGACGGAGAAAAGCTAGGAATAGAAACAAACCACCTAAGTCCACTTGATGGTAAATTTCCTACAATGGAACTGTCGAGGGTTTTCCCACAAGAGGAACGAGATCACACTGCTGATCTCGAGGCACAACCCTGTCTACATCTCCCTCCAGGAGATCCTGTGTCGCAGTGATACCCCCGTTTAGTTATGGGGGTACACTGCATATGCAGACACCCGGCAGCAGGGAAGCCACCCTGTGGGAGGGGTGGCTATCCTTATCCAGAATGGGTGCATGCATGTGACAGCCGTGACGCCTCTGCAAGCCGTGGAGGTCTCATTGCAACTGGATATGCCCACCACTCTATGTTCCCTCTACATACCACCAGGGATTGATATCCCATGGGCAGACCTCGACACCCTCAGAGCACAGCTTCCAAGACCCATCTTGATTATGGGTGATTTTAATGCTCATAATCCCCAATGGGGTTTGGACAGTCATAACCCCTTAGGGCGACTTGTGGAAAAATGGGTGTCACATAATGGCCTCATTGTTCTAAACACAGGTGCCTCCACACATGTCATGACTGCCATTGGTGGTCTCTCCTGTATAGACCTATCCATCTGCTCTCCTGGGTTGGCACCAGGTTTGCAGTGGGAGGTCTTGTCAGACCCTTGTGGAAGTGATCACTTTCCCATCAAGATTAGCAGTGGAGATGGGGCATTACCCCAACACCCACCATGGTGGTGTCTGCATCGGGCGGACTGGGAGGAGTTCGCCTGCCATATCTACTTTTGCCCACTGTGTGATTTTAATGGGGTCAACGACCTAGTGAGTCACTTCACAGAGGTGGTGGTTGGGGCAGCATTGGCATCCATCCCCAGTGCTCGTGTAACCCACCATGAGCACGGGTGCCATGGTGGACAGAAGATTGTGGGAGTGCGATTCGGGCTTGCCGACGAGCCCTTCGCTGCTTCCAATCTCGTCCTACCGAGGCCAACCTAATCGACTATCTCCGAGCCCGGGCATATGCATGATAGGTGTTCATGGAGGCCAAACGCTCCTCATGGAGTCAGTACATCTCCTCACCTACCCATCACACGCCCTCCAAGAAAGTCTGGGTAAAGCTGAGGAAGATTCAAGGGAGGTATTTACCATCATGTGGCTCCGGTCTCCTTGTACAAGGGAGACATTGCCTTCTGCCGTGTGAAGTGGCTGAGGAACTGGGAAGGACGTTTGCAGCCGTCTCCAGGTCCCAGCACTACACAGCAGCATTTATGCAGTCCAAACTAGCTGCAGAACGCCACCCACTTAATTTTGCTGGAGGTGTCGCTGAGGGGTATAACAACCCATTTACACCTTGGGACCTCCAGGCAGCTCTAGCAAGAGCCAGGGATACTGCCCCTGGACCAGATAGCATCCACTATCAAATGCTACGACACCTACCAGAGAAAGGCGTTAGATACCTCCTTGAGGTATTCAATTACATCTGGCAGCAGCATGAAATCCCACTCCAAAAACCTGGGAAGGATAGTAGCCTTCCAATAAATTATAGACCCATTTCATTGATGAGCTGTCTTTGCAAAACCATGGAAAGAATGGTTAATTGGCGCCTTGTGTGGTATCTGGAGTGGCACCACCTTCCTGCCGATGCCCAGTGTGGCTTCCGTGCTGACATGTCTTGGGTGGATCATTTGATCTCACTGAAGACTGCTGTACGTGAGGCCTTTCTCCACAGACTGCACTTAGTAGCTGTCTTCTTCGATGTGGAGAAGGCGTATGATACCACATGGCGTCATGGTATACTGGAGACCTTGCAAAAGTGGGGGCTCAGGGGTAATCTGCCCCTCTTCCTCCATAGCTTTTTCTCTGAATGGACCTTCAGAGTGCGTGTGGGTAACACCTCCTCCTCAGCCTTCCTGCAGGAGAATGGTGTCCCACAGGGGAGCGTCTTGAGTGTGACGCTCTTTGCTTTTGCTGTGAATGGCCTACTATCCTCTGTTCACCCCCCGGTAAAGTCGTCCCTATTTGTGGATGACTTTTCTGTTATGTACTGGGCTTCCATGATGCACAGCATTGAGCGTCAGCTGCAACTGGCAATAAACAGTGCCAACGAGTTTGCCACCTCTTGTGGCTATGTGTTCTCCCCTGACAAAACTACTGTCATGCACTTCTGTCGTAAGCAAGGGCTTCACCCTGAGCCTCAGTTTACCCTGGATGGCCATCTCCTCCCTGTTGTAGAGGCAGCGCGATTTCTCGGTCTCCGGTTTGACAGCCGTCTGACATGGGTCCCACTCTTGAAGGAGCTGAAGGCTAAGTGCCTTCGCTCCCCAAATATTCTGCTTTGCCTGCAGGGAACTGGTTTTGGGGCAGATCGAATGGTGATGCTTTGACTCTACCAGTCACTCGTTTGATCACGTCTCAATTATGGCTGCAGCATATATGGCCTGGCCGCTCCATCTACTCTCCAGATGCTGGACAGAGTTCATCATGCTGGCATCCGGTTGTCCATTGGGACGTTCCGCACCAGTCCAGTACTCAGCCTTTATGCTGAGGCTGGCAAACCACCACTGACTGTGTGGTGGCAGTACCTGGCAGCTGCATATATTTTGCAGCTGAAAGGTCAGCCACAGCACCCTACACACCCGGCCATCTTTAGTAACACTATGAGATGGCCATTCGACCCCCACCCAGGGGTTCCCCCTCCATTCCATGTGCGGTGGATGGATGGTCTTACCGGCCTGGGTGTGACTCTGCCTAGGGTGCAGCCTGTACAGCCGGCCTCTGTGCCACCCTGGACAGTGCCAGAGCCAAGTTTAGAATTGTTGCTTGCAGCCTTACCCAAAACCAGTACCGATAGGTCAGTGTGCCAACAAGAGTTTGGATGCCTCTCTTGTACCTATCGTGGCCATGTTTTTATTTACATGGATGGGTTGAAGGATGGCTCCTCGGTGGGTTGGTCAGTCCTTACAACTGGTCATCTCATGGGGGTGCCACCTTCCAGGCGTTGCCAGTGTCTTAACTGCAGAACTCACAGCTCTGCACAGGGCAATGGAGCTCATCCAAGTGTTGAATAACAGACATTTTGTTGTTGCGACTGACTCCTTATGCTCCCTTCAGCTGTTGCACACCCTATATGGCAGACATGCCATCGTCCAGGGTGTGCACAGATTGCTGCTTGTGATTCGTAAGCAGGGTAAGACAGTGTTGTTCATGTGGGTCCCGGGGCATGTTGGCATCATGGGCAATGAGAGGGCGGATGCCCATGCCCGTCAGGTGGCCCACTTGCCAGATATATCTAACACTGCTGTCCCCTCCTCTGATGCTCTCCCGATGGTGTGGCGGGCCATCCATGAACAATGGCGGGCCCAGTGGTTTGCAGAGACCACCAACAAACTCTGCACACTGAAGGACACCCCAGAGCACTGAGGTTCCTCGTGCCGCCAGTCACGGAGGGAGGAGGTTGTGCTTGCTCGGCTTAGAATCGGTCACACGTTCCTCACCATGGTGTGACTTCTGTTGGGAGCCTCTCACAGTGGTGCACATCTTTAGTCACTGTGAGAGATACTGCAAACTGAGATGGCGACTAGGAGTCAGTCAGGAGCTCTCTGCCTCACTTGGGGATAACCCCCAGGGGGTTGATATCTCGCTTGTATTTGTGAAAGAGGCTGGCCTCTTTCACAAAATTTGATTTATACACGGTTTGTTTTAGACATCTTGGAATTTATTCTGGAATTATTTTGGCTTTTGCCTTTTTTATTTCTGCGTCTGTTTTGGCTTTTCCCATGTTTATTGTTATGACTGTTTTGGCTTTTGCCACTTTTATTGTTATGTCTGTTTTGGCTTTTGCCACATTTATTGTTATGTCTGTTCTCGTTTTTGCAGATTTTACTTTTATTTCTGGTTTTGGCTTTTGCCTATTATTATTCCTTGCTATTTATTTGGCTATTGCCTTGGATTAGTTGGCTTTTGCCCTTATTTATTGCCATCATGGTGGGAAGGCCATTTACACCCCCACCATGATGATTGTCTTTCTGGGCCCTAATGACCATTGTAGTTGATGGGCCCTAAAACCAAAACAAACAAACAAACAACAAACGGAATGGCTAGCCCATTCTCCTGATTTGTCACCACTCAATTATTTTTTGTGGATTCGTCTCAAAAGTCTGATGTATTAAACACCAGTGAATGATCCTAAAACACTTGTAGCCAGACTAGCAGCAGCAAGTGAGGAAATCAGAAATACATCAAATGTTTTTGAAAATGTGTGTCAAAGTTTTGTGAGGGGATGTGTGGCATACAATGAGTGCAAGGGATGTAATTTTGAGCAGTGGTTGCAATGGAAATCTTTTGTTCAAATCTTGCAGTGATTGTTATTTCTTCAGTTTACTTAAATCAATCAATGAATACCATTAATTAAAACAGTGTCTTTTATTTGAATGTTACCAGAATGTGTAATGTGAAGTGGTATTTCAAAGAGTCACAATTGTGATGCAAAACTATCAAATGCTTGTAACTCTGTGATTAAAGCCTCAAATCAAATCTTTTGCAGAGGAAACATTGTTTATGTTTTACTCCTCTACCCCTACCTTCATCTTGAGCATGACCTTTAAAATCACCCAGTATACAGATTTTGCCTGAAACCATATGTTGAAAATAAGCAACAAGCAACATATAAGCAACATACCCAAATGTGACCTGCATTAGTATAGTGGAATGCAACTTCATTGGTACAACATTGAAAGCATAGATCAGTAGTGTACTACAAAGCCATTTGTAAGTTTAGGAATTCTCCATACTATGCAATGAGTCAATGAAGCTAAATTCACAATTGCAGAAAATTCTCCCATCATTCATGCAGGGTTCCAAAGAATCAGATTAGTAATTAATAAAATTCTATTGACAGATAGGTGTAGAAATATCACTGCTCATTCAGAACAGGGAGGTTTAGCATCTTTTCCACATCCCCACCCTACATTTATTAATCACCCCATTGGCAGGGCTGGCCAACTGGAGGGAAAAGTGGTCTC
>JAAFCE010009127.1:26827230-26842745 GCA_013389805.1 Trigoniulus corallinus | reverse complement strand
GTGGGGTGGATGGGGACCTGGTGGGAGATAATTGGGAGTGGAGAGATGCTACTCAGACATGACCCAGCCACATACAGGGAAAGGGTATGATGATGAATGGATGTGTGTGGCATGGTTATGTAATGTGAAGAGGAAACAAGAAGCTAGGGGGAAACCAAAACAACTTGGAATTAGTTTGGAGGAAGGTTGTAGTGGTAAGGGTGGATCAGTGCACTCGAAATGTTACAAATCTAGCTAGCAATTTAACAGGTGCTCTACTGTCCCTTAGGCAGTGCCCTCTCTTCAGTGGTTTTGCCAACTGTGGACTGCACTGCCACTGTTGAACTGGCAGTATAGAAATGGGGATAGCAGTGTGAAAATTCGTCATCAGATACAAAGGTGAATCATGCATCAGTTTAAATATCTGCCCCATTGAGGCACTGAAGAGGTAGAAATTGCTGCATTGCTCCATCTCCTGGATCCACCACTGTCTGGAACCCACTGACACACCTCTGCCACAGGCTGGATAAAGATTAATGTTTTGTGAGACAGCAAATGCATGAAACAGGCGTCTTCAAATGTTCAACGCAATGGATTTTTGGGTTGATATCGAATCGAAAAGCTGGCTGCCTATGGTTGAAAGATTATAATAAAACAATAGATAAAGACCATGCATGGGCCATCATGCTTCAAGAAATATGATAGCTTCAGAAATACCTGCAAGTGTGTGCCTCAATTCCATTTCACTCAATACAGGTACCCTTGTTATTGAACAATGTGGAACTTTCTGGGTATTGACATAAGGGTTAAAAAGTGATCTCAAGCAACTCACAAGAGGAAAATTAAATCATTATGTATTCAATCATTACTAGGCCTATAACATAAATGTAGAGTATGCATTTGTGGAGTGATAAAATGAAAATCGATACATCAAAATTCTGCAATTTCCATTATTTCTTCCAAACTATGAAAATATTTTGAGAGAAAACCTTACATGATAGAAAAAAATGAATTGCGTTTTTGGAATCAGCACACCAAATAATATAAAAATCAGTTATCAAAAGTAAAACAATTTTTAAAAAGTATTTTTTTGCAGGCCTGTATTATCTGTTTATCTCAATACCTATTATCAAATATTTTTTAAAATTTTTAAATGCTTACCACATATACAAAAAAAACAAATTCAACAAGAAATTTAAGACTTATTTGCAAATCCTATATCAACTCATCAACCTTAAACATTTACTTAAGAATTTAAAAAATAATATAAAAATAAAAGAAAGAACTTGAAGACTTAACTTTAGTGATCAATCTCTCAGTTTTAAAGTTCAAACTTTAAAGTTGCTGAATTTTAATTAAAAACTTGTCAATTGTGCCATTGTTATGGTTATACATCTTTGTATTTTCTAGATTTCCATTTTCCACCAAGTTTGTTTCATTTCCCTGCTAAGTTCATCACCAATGTGAGCTAAATAATAATTTAAAAATTTAATGTATGAAGAATATTGAATTTCAAAGGAAAGAATTAAAGTTAATGATACTATTAGTAACATAGGTTATAGAGTTACTATACATTAAATCATTAGCATGTACTTTATCTAATACATTGGTAAATGTATATAAGAATTTATATAAAACTTATTAATTTCAAATAGACAATTATTAAGAGGCTTTATAATAAGTCCATTAGCTATCATGCAATACAAGTAAAATTGCTTTTGCATTAAGAATGTAAATAACAATAGAGAGTTTCATCCTTAACTGAATATTTCTTGGGGTATTCCTTTCTGTGGGTAGATTTGGGCTGGAGATCTTCTTGTAGAGCCAAGTTGGTCAGTTGCTTCTTGTATGTGGCTATTCTTCTTCCATCTTGGAGATGTTGCAGGTCTGACACTTTAAACTGTACTGTCTCTGGATGACTCTGTGCTGCTGTGGCTTTAGATGATCCTTGCAGCTCCATTTATTCTTCTTCCTGAGGTAATAAATCAAAGTGAATCATCCTGACAGTATTTAAGTAGAAGTATTCCATTGGCTACTAAGTTAAATTTAGTTCTTTAAATTAGTAGTCATTTACCTTATCTGTTATTTACCTTATCTTTTCTATTTTAAGAGACCTGGATATTTTTTAACTTCTGACTTATTGGTTCTTCTTCTGAGAGTTTGGACAGTTGATAATCCTGACATGTTTTTCTAATTAAAAGGTGCTTCACCCAACTAAAATATCATTTCAAAGTAACAGTATTTCCCCATCTGCCTCTGAGTTAAAGTAGTTTAAAAGTGATTGCATTCTTCCATTAGCTACCAGATTAAATATAGTCTTTTTAAATGCAATAGTCATCTTTCAATGTGCTATTTACTTTTATTGAAATCTGAAGAATGGACAGTTTTTGGTATTTACAGGACTTGGGTCCTTTTTATTTGGTGATTTCTTGGTCCTTCTTCTTAGGGTCTTTTTAAGCCATTGACATATGGCACCCAGGCAGGGCTTGATAGAGTTTTGGAACCAGGAGTCTACTATAAAGTATATGAAGGTCAAGACCATTGCCTGCACCAAGCACCAGAGCTATAACTAATTACAGACAAAAGAAGGGGAGAAAGAAAATTTCAACCTGGCCAAGGCTAGAGATAAGGTAGCTAAAGATACACACTGAGCAATGACAGTAAGATAAGACAGTTCCAGATGTGAAGAGGAGGTGAGAGGTGCACTTCCATAGCCTCTTGAATACTGCAGGGGAAGGGGGGACTTTGTCACCTATTGTGAATTTACAAGAGTGGTGGAATGTAAATGAATGGAATTCATCATCATAGGGCACACATGAAGATGAATGGCCAAAGAGCTGTAGGCCCAGGCAGAATCCCAATTGAAGTGTGGCCTTCCCTAGGGAGGAAAGCAAATAGGTGGCTAGGTAAAGTCTTCAGTATGATCACTTGGGTAGAAACAATTCCACCTGCATGGTGTGAGTAGGATAGTACCACTCTTCAATGAGAAATTGGATGTGCAATATTGTGGTAACTATAGAGGTATAAAGCTAATGAGCCACTCCAAGAAGCTCTGGTAGAGAGTAATAGAACGCCACCTCCAGGATAGAACTACTGTCCTTGGAAATGAGTTTGAGTTTATGCCAGGCAGGCCCATAATGAAGCCAATATTCATTCTGAGGAAGATGAGAGAAAAATATTGGGCAGCAAACAAAGATCTCCATGCTATCATTGTCAATGACAAGATGGCTTATAACATTGTCCCATGACAGGTAGTTTGGGAAGTATTACAGAAAAGGGGTAGCTCTTTTTGGATTCCATTCTGATAGGACCATTCCAAAAAAGTTCAAAGGGAGGTCCTAAAGGGCAGTTGTTGGGTGAGCTATGCTAAATGGATCAGAGTTGTGCAGTGAGGAAGAGCCACTTCAATTTACTGCAAATAGCCAAGATGTGATTGAAGCAGTACATCAGTTGCATGTCAAGGGCTGATAAAATGAAGGAGCCATTTGCCCCAATAAAATGAGGGAGAATATACTGATGTGATATGGACATGTCTTGAGATGAGGGAAGGAGGAGCTCGAGGAGGAGCCCCAGGTGCCTGCATGCATGGCAAATAGATGGTAGTTTCTCAATTTCTATTAACCTTCAAGCACTCACATGGGTGGCTAATTGGCTGCCAAATTAAACAAAATTTTATCCCACTGTAGTAGGGCTGATTAAATGATTGGGACCCCCTAGTATTCTGTAGTTAAATATTTGGTCACAACATGCAATTCCAATTTTTTTCCCAAATCATGTGAATTTGAAGCATTTCATTGTCAAAGTAGCTAGGGTTCTGGAGGGTTATGCAAGTGGCCATTCTGCCACCTTGCAAGTGCATAGGACAGTGGTTCTCAACTGGGGCTCTGTAGCAGGATATTTGGGACTCCATGGCACAAAGCACTGCAGATCCATGGTCCCAATATCAGGGTCCCAGAATCAGGGCCCAATAACCATGACTATCAGGGAGCCCCTGTCAGAATCCCAGTATCACAGTCCAAGTATCAGTGTCCCAATATCAGGGCACACATATCAGGGTCCAACTAACATGGTTGCAGTATCATTTTCCCAGTTTCTGGGTCTGAGTTTAAGGGTCAAGGTCCCAGTATCAGAGTCCCAGAATCAGGGCTCCACTATCAGGGTCCTACTATCATGGTCCCACTATTGGAGTACTACTATCATGGTCCCACGTGAGTATCAAGGTCTTAGTATCAGGGTTAGGTATCAATGTCTCAGTATCAGGGTATCAGGATCAGGGTCAAACTGGGCAACATCTAGTTTAGTTTTTCATTTAATTTTATATATATCAGTTTAATTAACTGAATTTAATTGCTTTCTATAAACATCTAGTAAACTACCAAATGTAATGAAAAATGAGAGGTGGCAGTTTGCCGCCTTGTGAGCTTGGATGTCATTCCAAATAATGTGAGCACTTGAAGGTTAAAGACACAGCCATGCTGTTTTTCACAGGCATGGAGTACCACCTTCTCTACATTCCAGCAAAAATTTACACTTCTGTGATGTAAGGGAGAGAAAATAATGCACAAATAGTGTTTCCCTATCCTTTTCAATAGGAAAAACTTCGTTTTTGCAATATCTCAATTTCTTCTAAAGATACAGCTTTGAAACTTAGGGAAAGTGTAAAATACAGACTTTTTCATGAACTGACCAAGTTTTGCATGTGAGGTTTTGATAGAAGTGGAGAAATTGGACAAAACATGTGTAATGCCTAAAAGTGCTCAGACTTGCCAGAAATCACTTTTTATCTCACTGAATATGCATGGCAAATAAATGGTTCAATTTCTCAATTTCAATTAAAGCTACAGCCAAGCCGTTTTGAAAGGAATGCAGTACCAGATTCTCTACATTCTGGCAATAATTTAGAATTCTGTGTTGTAAAGGAGAGAAAATAATGCACAAAGTCTGGTTTCCTATGCCTTTCAATAGGAAAAACTCCGTTTTTGCAATATCTCAGGTTCTATTATATATTTCAGGCTTTGAAAATTTGGGAAAGTGCAAATTACCGACTTTTTCATATACTGGCCAACTTTTACATGACTGGTTTTGATAGAGGTGGAGAAATTCGACAAAACATGTGTAATGCCTAAAAGTGCTCAAAAATGCCAGAAAATACTTTTTGTCACCATGAGTATCCATGGCAAATAGATGTTTTAGTTTCTCAATTTCTATTGAAGATACTAACATGCCATGTTGCACAGGCATGGAGTACCACATTCTGTACATTCTAGAAAAATTTTGTTATCTGATGTAGAGGAGAGAAAATAACACACAAAGAATATGTTTCCCCATGTCTTTCAATAGGAAAGACATCGTTTGTGCAATATCTAAATTTCTATTAAAGCTTTGAAACTGAGGGAAAGTGTAAAATACCGACTTTGTTGTATACTGGGCAAGTATTGCACGTGTGGTTTTGATAGAAGTGGAGAAATTTCACAAAACATGTGTAATGCCTCAAAGTGCTCAAAATTGTGAGAAATCACTTTTTGTCTCAATGAGTATTCATGGCAAATAGATGGCTCCATTTCTCAATTTCTATCAAACCTACAGCCATGCCGTTTTGCACATGCATGGAGTACCGCAATCTCTACATGCTGGCAAAAATTCACAGTTCTGTCAGGTGAAGGAGAGAAAAACATGAACAAAGTGTGTTTTCCTATGTCTTTCAATGGGAAAAACTTTGTTATAGCAATGTCTCAGGTGCTATTAAAGGTACAGCCTTTAAACTACTGAAACTAAGGAAAATACTGACTTTTTCATAAACTGGCCAAGTTTCACACGTGTAGTTTTGATAGAAGTGGAGAAATTTGGCAAAACATGAGTAATGCCTGAAAATGCTGAAAAATGCCAGACGTTTCTAATAAAGCTACAGATGTGCCATTTGGGATGCCATTTCTCTGCATTTTCTCTTGGATTTATCACTCTGTGATGAATGGGAAAGAAAAATCGCAAAATGGCTTAATTCCTCATGCTTTTCAATAGAAGATCTTTGCTTTTCCAATATCTCAAGTATTGAAATACTGGATTTTTCCGGCAATGGCAAAGATTTACACCACCAGATTTGATAGAAGTGGAGAAATTCGACAAAATGTGTAATATCAAAAAGTTCTGGAAAGAATGGAGCACCACATTCCCTACATTCACTCCAGGATTTGTCCCTCTGTGATGTATGGGAGAGAAGAAAATCACAAAAAGGCTTATTTCCCCATGGAAATCCATGATCTTCATTGATTTGCAAATATCTCAAGTTCTAATAAAGATGCACCTTTGAAACATAGGGAAAGTGTAACATATTGACTTTTTCATGTTATGGTAAGTGTTTACAGGCATGGCTTTGATATAAGTAGAGAAAATCAACAAAACATCTCCATCAGTGCAGATTTCTTAAGATATCCAGATCAAGTAACCCTGTTGATTTTGATTACCACATTGGTGGTGAGTTGGTGGAGAGGGTGGTTACTCATAAACATCTTGGCCTTATTTTAAATGTTTGATTAGTAGGGTTCTTAGGGACAGCACAAAGGAGGTTTACAGAAGCAGCCTATACTTCAATGGTGTGACCAATTTTAGAGTGTTGTCTCCCAACTTGGTCTTCCTTCAGGCTTTGCTTATCATGGGAAATTGAAAGAATCCAAAGAAGGGTAGCAAAACGTTTGCTCCACAGGTTTTCATGCAGGGAAAGTGTGTCTGAAATGATTAGGGAACCAGTGTGGTGCACCCTGTGCCAGAGGCAATTATCTCATAGTATTGGTCTTTTCATGAGATTGTGTTTGATGGGGTACAGTGGACCTCTGGCTGGAAGTGTGTTCCAGTCTGGGTGCAAAGGGAGAATGGACCATTCATATAAATTGAAGGAAATAAGGGCTAAGACAGACTCAAACAACTGCTCATTCTTGCCAAAGACAATTTGACAATGGAATCCTCTTGAGGAAAATAGAGTAGAGGGCTTAGTGAATGGGAAGGCCACCTTTGCAAATATTTTAGTGGGGCACAACTATAGCTGTGAGTCTTGAAAGATTTCTGGGTTGTGTAGCAATCAGAGTTACTCTCTACACTGCCAAATTGGCCATAGTGGCCGCTTGCAGTGAAATAGAATTAGGAGTGTAAGTTTTTTCCAGGTTGAAGAGTGTGTACTTTCTCTGCTGCCAGAATGTAGTGATGTGGTACTTCATGTGCTTCCTAAATGCCATGGCTGTAGCATTAACAGAAATTGAGGAAATGAACCGTTTGTTTGCCATGCATACTCATTGAGATAATGAGTGATTTCTGGCGATTTCCAGCTGTTCTTTGCAATAAACACGTTTTGTCGAATTTCTCCTACTCTATCGAAACCACATGTGTAAAACTTGGCCAGTACATGAATAAGTTTCCTTTCCTTAAGTTTCAAAGCTGAATATTTAATAGAAATTGATATATTTAAAAAACTAAGTTTTTAAATTCAAAAGCATGGGAAAACACACTTTGTGTGTTATTTTCTCCCTAATACATCACAGAAGTGTTAGTTTATCCAGAAGATAGAGAATGTGGTACTCCATGCATGTGAAGAGTGGAATGGCTATAGCTTTAATAGAAGTTGAGGAAATGATCCATCTACTTGCAATGCATTCTTATTGAGACAAAACTGACTTCTGGCAATTTCCAGCAGTTTTTGGGTAACACATGTTTTGTCAAATTTCTCCACCTCTGGGAATACCACATGTTTAAACCTTGGCCAGTACATTAAAATCAGTTTTTTATACTTTTTTTTAGTATCCAAGCTGTATTTTAAATTGAAATTGAGATATTGCAAAGAAGTATTTTCATTGAAAACAATGGGAAAACACAAGTTGTGTGATATTTTCCCTCCTATACATCACAAAGCTGTAAATTTTTCCAGAATGTAGAATATGTGGTTCACCATATGTGTGAAAAACGGCATGGCTCTATCTTTAATAGAAATTGAGATATTGGAAAATCGAAGATTTTGCGATTTTTTCTCTCCAATACATCACAGAACTGTAAATATTTGCAATAATTTAGGGAACATGGTACTTCATACCTGTGGAAAGTGGCATGGCTGAAGCTTTAATAGAAATTGATATATTGCAAAAACGAAACTTTCCCATTGAAATGAATGAGAAAACACTTTTTGTGTTATTTTCTCTCCTATACATCACAGAACTGTAAATTTTTTGTGAGATTGTAGAGAATGTGGTAATCCATGATTGTGCCAAACAGCTTCTCTGTAGCTTTAATAGAAATTGAGAAAATGAATCATCTATTTGCCATGCATACACCACCAGGGTGCATTGGTTAGTGTTGACATTGGCCAGATGACATTCGTTTACTTTGGTTAGTGTTGGCATTGGTCAAGACGTTGGTGCTTGCCATTTAGGGGCCTTTATAAAGCCCTACATTTGCAGTTGAGGAGTAGGTACATGCATATTAGGATTGTTTATTAGGGTGCTTGTGATTGGTAGTTAAGCCTTTTTGGCTGTTACACTGTGGTCATCTGCTGCAATAGTTATTAGGTCTCCAATAGGGAGAGCACCATTGTGGCATATGACTGCTGCAGATCATATTGTATCTTTGTCTTTGCTGCAGATTGTTAGAAGAGCTGCCACTTTGTGACATAGCTATACAATTAGTTAGAGTGGACATCCAGCTGGAGGAATGGGCCATGCCTAACCTGTGGTAAGGATAACGATTAATGGATTGAGGCATTAAAATACTGGATTTCTCTTCACAACGCCCACACTGATATTATCAATGTATTGGCGACAGATGCATCCCTCTTGCTTCAAATTTAAATTGTTGGAATTGCCGGTTTTCTCATTGTGAAAATACAAATGGCAGACTTTATTACTTCTTCATCAATGGACATGCAATCATTGTCTCATGATTTTGAGACCTTTTTGGTTTCTGTTTTATCAGGGACATTTACACATTGTCTTGCTCCTTTATTGGGACTTTCACAGATCCAAAAGGCGCCTATAACCTCCAATAGTGTTATTGTGACAGAGTTGCACCAATTATGCTCAGGGCTATCAGCCTTTCATGCTGAGATGGCAGCTGCAGAAACTGTGGGGAATACAAAGATCTCATTTACACTAGACTAGACTGAAACTAGAGTTATGTCTAATGCCAGGAGTAATACAAAGGATGTCATTAATAAGGGCAATTGTGGTGGGACCTTTGTGAAGTCTACTGGTGTTGAGCCACAAAAGGGGTTTCAGGGGCTATGACTTTTATGGGCTCTGGTACCCCTAGTGGACGTCATATGGTTGGCCTGCCACTTCTGAAGTGTACAGGTACCTACTCCTCCCATTGTGCATTACCTAATTTTCCTACCATAAGATATTTTATTACCTGATTTAATCCAGATACTTCTTGTCAAATTATTTATGAACATCTCAGCAAACTTAGACAGGGTTGCCAGGGCTTCATTGCCAGGGCCTCATCAAGTTGTTTGTTGGCACATTAAACAATTCTATGATCAAATCAAAACTGGAAATGTGGTCATTACGGGAGTGTCCTTCTAGTCCTACAGCTGGTATAATTTCAAAAGGGAGGGAGGAATCCCCATGAATTTTAGACACAATGACTTGAATAAACATCAAAGTATATTACCAAACGTTCAAAGAGGGATGCTTTTATTACCAATACTGTCTTGACAAACTATGATTTCATAGTGTTGTTTGAATCCTGGCTTTCTGGGGATATAAGTTCAGAAACTTACTTCCAAATGGAATATTTGATTTTTTGGCAGGACAAGTCGTCCTTCTATTTGGTGGAGGCCTACTAATGACAATAAACTGTATTACTCAGGGTAATGACTGTAGTGTCTTCCCAAGTCTTTGTGTTCAAGGCCATGCATTGGCAATATCATTTATTCACACCAATCATGGTTATGTAATGTTAGTAGATTGTCATTTGTATCCCACTATATTAACAACTTATTTTACATTGGTGATTCACTAACTGACAATTAAGTCAACTGCATTGTCCCCAGTGATTGTGGTGAATGATTTCAATGTCTTTCATATCTATTGGTTGGGCCAGTAACAAATTATTGTGGTACTACACAAGCCACTAAGGTTAGGTCATTAGTGGCTCTTTCTACATTTACAAGCCTCCCTCAATTAAATTTCATTCAAAATAACATTAGTCACTTATTGGACCTGTGTTTCTCAGATATTTGAGAAGAAATAAGTGAAGCAACACCCACCCTCTCCAAATTGGAAATTCATCATTCAGCATTAATATGTTCATTTGAATGGACACCCCACAGGGATGAATATCACCAGTCAGAACATCTATATTATGAATGGTATGCTGGGAATATTTCAAAATATATCATAGCTTCGCAAACTTCCAGTGGGTGCCAGTTCTGTCAAATCCAGATCCAGCAGCTGCTGTTCAGGACTTTTGTCTTACCATATGGTCAGAAATAGCAGATTGTGTTCCCTTAAAATGTAGTAGGGAACGCCATGGCCATTGCCCTTACTGGTTCAGTGTGGAAGTTATTAGATTAATGAAACCTAAGAGACGCCTCTTCTCACAAAAAGTGTTCCTCTTGTTACCTAAAAGAGTGCTTTTTGATGTCGAGGACAGAGGTGAAACGACTGCTGGTCCTTGCATGGCAGGAGTACTTGGGGAAGTTGGTCTCAAAGAAAAATCCCAACCCCTATAAATTCTAGACTGGTTGGAGGCGATTGGTTAATGGTGGATATAAGTAGAGTCCTATTGAACTTTGCAACTTTTTTAATGGAAATTGTGCTAAGTTGGAAGAGGGATTCAAGCCTAATATTAACTTAACAGATTATCCTTTTCCTCTTCCTAGGGGGATAAATTGGACATAAATGAAATATTATGCAGCAATAAGCAGGTTGAAGCCATCACTTGTACCTGGTCCTGATGGGCTTCTCCCACAGCTTTTAAGGTCCTATCAGGATATCTTGTCACCAGTTCTGACTGCATTATTCTCAAAATGTTTACAGGGCTATTTTCTGCCTAATATCTGGCAGACCACAAGGGTATTACTGATCTTCAAGAAGGGGGTCTTGATCTGATGTTTGCAGTTACTGACCAATATTCATGCTATCTCCAATAACTTAGATTCTTGAGTGAATCATTAGATCTGAATTCACACTTTGGTGTACCCCCTTTTAAACACTGATCAGCATAGCTTTAGGTCTCCTGAGACAAATCTGATAAAGCATGTATACTGGATAAATAAGGGATTTAAGCAACGGGGACAGGTGGATCACTAGGTGGCACTGGTTGGAATTGTGTGTTGTTTTCCTCATGGCTGGTGATTTTTTTTTTCATATTTTTGAAAACTTTACACTGTTTCTGGGTGAAAACTGCCTTCTTCAAGGCGGTTTAACCCCACCGTTTCCAGCAGAAGGTAGGGCTGTGTGTGAGGTGGTTTTTTCTTGAGTGGGAGAGGAACTTATGCGAGGTTGGCATTTAAGCCTGACCTCATGTGAGTTGTTGCAGCCATGCACCGACCCCCAAAGCATGAATTATCTTTAATTATTATTATTATATTAGTATATACTTAGTATATTATTATTATCATCACTATAATTGTTTATTAGTTATTTGTTTATCAGTTTTAGTAGCAGTATTAGTATTAGTTGCAGTCGTAGGATTGCATCTATACAGTTTGCAGTGTGAGGGGTGTATTGTCAGGGGTCCTCTGCTCACATGACAATGATGGAAGATTCATCGAGTGTCTCCTGTGGGGTAGGACAGCACCCCCCCACAGGCAGCCCTGTCTCTGTTGCTGTGGGTTCTAGGCATCTGGCTGGGGAGCCCCCAGCCAGAGCTGTACCACTAAGTAAGGGGGCTAGGCTAAGGGTGGGGACCCTTTCAGGAAAAACAGGGGAATTAGTAAACACCCTGAAGCATAGAAGGGTTAGTGTTGCCTTCCTCCAAGAAACGTGCTGGAAGGGGAACTGATCACAGGCACTGGGAGAGGGATACAAATTACTTTACACAGGTAGTGAGGAGGGGCATAATGGGGTGGGTATTGTATTGAGTAGGTAATTGCAGCAGGGGATCACAGCAGTCCACAGAATCAGTAGCAGGATTATTATAGTGACAGTAGTATGGCAGGGTATTGGGCTCCACCACATTAGTGCTTATGCTCCCCAAGCAGGCTGTGATGAGGCCACCAAAAGGGATTTTTGGTGGGATTTTGATGAGGTGGTACAGTCAGTAGATAACAGAATTAGACAGGGAAAGCAATCTGATCGTCTGATTATTAGAGGGATTTTAATGGCCATGTTGGCAAGGATGGACAAGGATATGGGGCTGTCCATGGGGATGGGGGTATGGCCAGCCCACAGCTGAGGGACAAAAAGTTCTTGATACAGCTCAAGCACAGGGCCTTGCATTGGCCAATACATGGTTTCAGAAGAGGGAAAAGCACCTGATCACTTTTCAGTCACCCCAGGGAAGGTCTCAGATTGATTTCTTTATGGTCAAGATGCAGCATAGGCCTGAGATTTGTGATTGCTGGGCACTTCCCAGTGAGGATTTCCAGAAGGAAAGTTGGCATAGGTTACTCATGATGGAGGTACTTGTGAGGGGTGCAGCTAGGAATCACTCATTTAATGGTGAACCAGTCATTAGGTGGTGGAAGTTACCAACAAATGCACAGGAATTCCAGCAGGAGATTATTAGCCAGGTCGACTGGGATTGTGAAGGGTCAGCTGATGCCATGTGGGACTAGAGTAGGAGGCTCATACCAGGGTAGACAGACTTGGTGGTGGAATGAGGAGGTGGAAGCAGCCATTCATCAGAAGAAGGCAGCATTCCATAAATGGCGAGAGTTGGGGGACCAGGGTTCAAAGACAGAGTATATACAGGCAAAGAAGCATGCTAGGAGGACCATTGCCCAGGCAAACACCAAAAGTATGAGACTTTATATGAAAGGTTAGGGACTAAAGAAGGTGAGTGGGAAGATTTTTGACCAGCCAAGACCCGAGATAGAAGTAGTAAGGATGTCACCAGGGCCATAACGATCAAGGATAAGGATGGTGGGGGTCCTATTCCAGCCAGAAGAAGTGATGAAGAAGTGGGAGGAATATTACAACAACCTCTTAAACACTGATACCAGTGAAATGGTCATGAGCAACATCCTTGCCACCTCAGTAGCAGTGGACTTAGTGAGTGGGGCAGAAATAGTTAGGGCCCTCCACAAGATGAAAGGACACAAAGCTGTAGGTCCTGATAAGATTCCCATTGACGTTTGGCATAGCTTGGGGACCACAGGAATTACATGGCTGGGGAAGCTTTTTAATAAAATAGCCAGTGGTGACCAAATGCCATCTGCATGGCAGGAGAGTTGGATTGTCCCACTTTTCAAGGGCAAAGGGGACTCCCAGGACTGTGGAAACTATAGAGGTATTAAGCTAATGAGCCATTCTATGAAGCTGTGGGAGAGGGTCATGGAATGCCGCATCAGAAATCATACTAGTGTCCAAGGAAATCAGTTTGGGTTTATGCCTGGTAGGTCAACAATGGAACCCATCTTTATTCTATGGCAGATGGTTGAGAAGCATAGAGAAGTAAAGAAGGACCTGCATGCAATCTCTGTAGACCTCGAGAAGGCCTATGATAGTGTCCCTAGACAGGTAGTATGGGATGTTCTAAGAAGAAAGGGAGTGGATGAAGGGCATATCAGAATAATACAGGATATGTATGATGGTGCCTCTACTAGGGTGAGGACGGCATGGGGGAACACTGGTGGCTTCAAGGTGAAGGTAGGGCTTCATCAAGGATCAGCCCTTATCTCTTTGCTTTGGCAATGGGTGACCTGCTGACTGGAATAGGGGAATGGGCACCCCAGTGCTTGGTATTTGCTGATGACGTAGGACGGTTAGAGGAGTCCCAAGAGGAGGCTCAATGGGGCTTGCAGGACATTACAACAGCAATGGCAAAGGGGGGCTTGAAGGTTAACATGAAGAAAACAGAGTACTTAGCTTTCCGTTGGAGTGGCCAGGACCTAGGGGGTGTAGTTCATTGTGGAAATGAGGTGCTACCAGCAGTGAAAGAGTTTAGGTATCTAGGATCAGTGATTCAGAGCAATGGGGAAATCGACTCTGATGTTACCCACAGAATATTTATTTATTTATTCACGTACACTAACTGTACAAAAGAAAAATTACACGATAAGTCACAAAAGTGCACAGTGCCAGATACCAAAACAGAGACAGTTAAGAGGAAGACGTTCCTGAGACATTATAAGTGGATACCTTGCTCAAATAAGTGCTTAGTAAGAGAGCGCTTGAAATGATTACATGAAAGCTTGCAGCAGTGCTCAGAGCAAGTAAAAATTGAAGCCCTGAGGGAATACAGGAGGGCATTCCATGAGGGAAGGACAGCACCAGGAAACATGCGCTTATGCAGATCGTGGTAGGGGACTGCAGGCTGGAAAAGAAAATGGCATGCTTGACATACACAAGTGGAAGATTTAAAATAGACTGAGATGTAGTGACATGGGTGAGCAGAGTACCGCAGGGCACTGGCAAGCATATTAAGGTGGCAGAGCAAAAGGAAAGACTTAAAGGGAAGGATATAAAACCTGATACAATGAGGGGTAACTCTGCTGAAGAATGGAATACCCAGGATCAGTCGAAGAATCTTGTTGTATAAAAGGCGAAGAGGCCGAAGCGGGATCTTTGTAAGAGAAATTAGAAAGGGACAAGCAAAGTCAATACAAGGGAGGACTTTGGCACGAAATATCTGCAGAAGTAACTTGCAGGATAATAGAGGTTTAAGGTGTTTAAACAAGTACAAAAGTGAATTCAGAGAGGATGTAAGGGCATTAAGGTGTTCACGAAAGGTGAAAGCCTGGTCAAAGTGAACCTCAAGGATTCGGAACAAAATTCAATACCAACTGAAGTAATAGTTTTAGGGAGAAAAACAATTTTTTGGGTTTTATCTAGATGGAGACTCATGTGTCTTAACTGGTACCAGTTAGACAGATGGGTAAGTAACTTGGATATAACAGGAGAGAGGGAGGACAGCAGACCAATAGGAACCTCAAGCCCAAAGAAATTGTCATCAGCAAATGACCACAGCTCCCACTCCCCACAAACAGCAGGGAGTGAGGCTGGGGCCACATTAAAGAGGATGGGCCCCAGGGCCGACCCCTGGGGCACACGCCTTAGTAACAATATAGACGGGGCATGCCCCCTAACCCTGGCAGTTCTACCCTCAAGGTAAGAAAGGAGCAATTGCATTGCCCAGGGATTAAGAACAATTGACTGAAGCTGAGCCACAAGAAAGCCATGATCAACAGAATCAAAAGCCTTAGCTACATCAGTCTTAAGAAGCAGAAAGGCGTTTCCCTGAGCAAGGGCCAGGGCAACTGCGGTGTAGATCGCAAGTATTGGGAATTTAACTGAAGAACATGGACGAGAACTGTACTGGGAATGAGGCAGGGCAGCTAGAAGATCGTCATGGGTTAGATCATATAGCCACCACTCAAGTAATTTTGCAAGAGG
>JAAFCE010009127.1:26766901-26780865 GCA_013389805.1 Trigoniulus corallinus | reverse complement strand
TATCCCAACAGTGCTCTTGATATTAAATCCAGGTAAGATTCATAAGTATAATGCAGAAAATTTTCTGTTTGAATGAGAATGAAAATACTGCAAAGCACATAAAATAACATTTGCAAATTCAAGACTATTGCTAATATGCAATGAATCAATGTTGCAATATTAAAGTATGTAGAACCATTTACCTTGGTAATGATTGAGTGTGTGAACAAAATATTGCATTACTTATAAGTCAGTATTTGAGATGCACATTTGGTTGCATGAAAGCTGAATAAATTTTACTCCCTGATAAATACCTTTTATGTACATTAAAAGTAAAGTATGTGAGAGGGTGGTTCAGAAACTGCAATAACACCACCACTGGGCTAAGATAACCCCATGCTCAGGCCATTATATTGCAATTCATAGTTGCACACAGGAGCTGAGAAGATAAAGTGAAGTGAGGTGTTGGATTCAACAGTATTTGCACATTACTGAACATTTTCTAATATGTAAATCGCAGATTCATTGAATTATAGGGTGCTGATTGGGAACATTCCTAGAAATTGGTAGGAAATAACATTGTAAGATTGACCATTTATTATTTTCTGTAAACTAGTTTTGGGTGTGTGAAGAATTTTGTGAAATAAATAATTCCTTTATTCTTACTAACAAAGCACCATAAACCAACTACTAGTATTCACATTGGCTCGTTATATTGGGTTAGACGACAAAGGTCAACAGTAGGCACAATTATGATGCTCTGTGTCTTCTCCACATGGATCATCATTGAGTTAACTGATATCTTAGAGATAACTGATCCAAGAGCTCAATAGATAGCAACTGGACTTGAGAGAGCAGTTGGAAAAGGAACTCCAACCCAAGAAAATTGTCATCTGCAAAGGACCAAAGATTCCAAGGATCATACACAGATGGCAACAGGAAGGTAGCCAAATAAAAGAGGGGGGACCCAAGGCAGAACCTTAGGGGACGCCATACAGCAACTGCTGAGTACAACTGGACTGCCTGAGTCTTACTATCCAAGTAGAGTGAAACCTCTCTAATTGGTACACCTGTGTGACCCAGCAAAAGTGTACCCATAAGAGGGGTGTTCCCTTAAGAGGGGTTTGGCCAAAGCCTCCTAGATAACAAGGCCTTTGCAGTGTGACGTCACTAGCTAGTGACAAAGTAGTGCTAGCACACTATGTGAATGACCATATTGTGTGCATTTCAAGCGTCTTTTTTAAATTGATATTTGAGTTTAATTTTTAACTCAAATCATTTTCAAATGCCAATCATATAATATTTGGATTGTGCCCTGTAATTGTGTTGTGCCTGGATGCCAGGGAAACTACAGAAGTGGACCTAAAGTTAATATCTTCATTTTTACAAAAAAAAAGCCCCAAAATGGTGACAAAATGGATTATAGCTAGTAACAGAAAGGCTTCCAGATTGACCAAGTATTGAATGGTAAGCAGATTTAATATTGAACCCATAGGCTTATATAAATTAGATTCACTATGATTTTACTAATGTTTTACAGAAAGTGTTGTGCATATCATTTAAACTAAGAATATGGCAGCCAAGATGTTGCATATATATTTTAAGAAAAGAATAATCATAGGGGGTTGAAAAGTTAGGTATACATGTTATGTTAGGTATGTTGGGTTATATATGTTAGATTAGGTTAGTTATGTTAGGTATATTTATTAGGTGAGATGTGTTAGGTATATTTGTTAGGTGAGATGTGTTAGGTATATATGTTAGGTATACATGTAAGGTTAGATATGTTCTGTATACTTGTATGCCTAACATACACTATATACATAAGCTCCTAACCCTTTTCCTGCCTATGGTAGAGTTGGGTACCCATCTTGTCCCTCTGAATATTCTCCCTCCATGGTGAATGTCATTTTGAGCACCCATGGGCTGATCAAGGGGGTAGCAGTTCAAAAAATGGGTGCCCCAAATATTTTTAAATATTCAGAACCCCTTAAAATACATACCATGTCTCCATATATTACATAGGTCCTCTACTGCCCTTTAGACAATGTCCTATCTTCAGTGGTTTAGACAACTAGATTTGACTGGCAGTGTAGAAATGGGAATAGGAAATTCAAAAATGTCTCATCAGTTGCAAAGTTGAATCATGCATCAATTGAAATATATACCCCCTTGAAGCACTGATGGGGGAACAATTGCTGCATTGCTCCCCCTCTGGATCCACCCCTGCTGGGTCCTAATAACCATTGATGTCAATGGGCCCTAAAACCCTAAAAAGCAACAACAACAACCTCCTTTTATGACTTTTCATGTGAAATTACTCTTAAAAATTTTCTAATAAGTATGCTATTGAAGCACTACAATCCACGCGTAAGCAAATCTTTCCTATGGTTTAGACACTTGCACAGCTATTGAAAAAAATCAAAATAATTATATTGAGAAGAAGAAGTCTACAAGAGGTTAAAATTGAAAATTAAGCATTAAAATATGTGTTTTAAATGCATGTGTTTCTTACAAAAATTTAAAAATAAATTAATATTCTCCTGCTGTCTATTCAGTCAAACCAATATTTGCATGTGCATTTAAAATCTATTTTATATTTTATTAATAAATATCTCATTGCTTTGTAAGGGCAAGTGTCAGTATTCATCATTATTTTCAGTAGGTCGTAGCACTACTTAGGATGACGTCACGAATCAGTGAGAAGGCCTTCTGTTTAGGAGGTCTTGGTTTGGCACACTTTACCACCGTAATGCTGTACAGTAGCTTGTTATATAGCTAGTGTAGTGATAACACGTCACTGCACAAGCATTCTATCCAACTTGAAATTCAAATCTTGAATTTCAAATTGGTAGAACATCAGAATAGAATGCAAGATTTAAAAACAGATGAACAAAAAGAAAAAAAAACAGTGGCTTCTTCATAAAAACTTGAGTTAGGACGTCTTTTCATCTCTGGCACAATTTACACAGTACTTAACTATTAGTTCCAAACGTTCTGATGTTTCTTGAATTAATAATCTTTGAATATCGTTTTCATTAAATCTTTATTTATTGTTACTCATCATTTTTTGATCATTCATCATGGACGAAGCCATTAGTTAGTTCGTTAACACAAAAATTCGGATATACAGCCTACACCTAACTAGGATTAACTGTATTATACTATTTTCTACATGTGTGACCACCCAAGAGGATTTCTAGGGTTAATTCCACAATTGGTTACCTGGATGTGATGGACTGACTAGTGATTCATAGAGTTGTGTTTAGTGTGTGATTCCTTAGTGAGTATTTAGATAGTGGCAATTAATTTTGCAGAATATTATAATCTATCATACAGCTGTGATATTTAAGGTAAGGTAGCTCAATTTTATTTACCTTCCCCAAATAAACATTTCAAATATATGCGAAGCCCTTTCCAGCAATGGAGGAACAGATCCCCACACCTGTCGATATTGAGGAGCTGTCAATAAATGCAGCCTATCAAAATTGCAAACTCTTTAAATTGCCGGCGTTCTGGATCAATGATCCAGAAATGTGGTTCGCCACAATAGAGTACCGTTTTAGGGTGTATCAGATCAAATCTGATTCAAGAAAATTGACTTGACAGTAGATGCTCTACCGCCAGACATCATATTGGATGTACATCATCTGATTTCGCGACCCCCACCAACTGAGGCATATGAGGCATTAAAATCAGCTATTACCCAATGGAGCTCATTGTCGCAACAGCAAAAGCTCCACCAATTACTCACAGATCAACAGCTTGGGGACAAAAAGCCCTCACAGTTGCTGAGAAGGATGCAGCAACTAGCAGGAGATACCTCTGATTCCCCCAGAAATACATTGATAATTAAAGAACTTTTTATGTCTCGACTGCCACATCAGATTAGAGTTGTTCTTGCAACAGCTGACTCAAACACATCTTTAGAAAAGTTCTCAGAAATGGCAGACAAAATAATGGAAGTCCTGCAACCACCTCTATCTCTCCTCCAACTCATGCTCCTTCACTAAGAGATTGTGAGTTGGAAAAATTGAGTGCTAGGATGGATGAATTGGCTGCTAAGGTTAATTCTTTAAATTTTTCACATGATCGTTGTGATCATCGTTACCATGCTTCATCTCGTACTCGTTTAATTTCACGACCAAGACATATCAGTGATCAACAAAAAGGTTTGTGCTGGTATCACCAGACTTTTGGAAATTGAGCCAGGAAATGTAAGCCACCATGCTCTCAGAAAAACGAAGAGGCCCATCATCCTTAGAGTTGGGGGTGGTGACGGCCAGAATGGAAGCCATCTCTTTTTCATCAAAGATACTTCCACTGGTTATTGTTTCCTAGTAGACACAGGAGCAGACATCAGTCTATCATCACGCTATCATAGGAGCCGATTTCCTGGCACATTTTCAACTAGTTGTTGATGTGGGAAGGCGGGTGCTGTGTGACAGGATAACAGGATTTGAAATTTTGGGAATTACTCTTCGAAATTCAGTTCCTTATCATTGCCTATCAAGCATAGCACCAGATATCAACAATCATTACAAGTCTTTACTAGTTGAATTTCAGGACATCACCGTACCTAAATCCATTTCATTTCCAATCCCACATGACGTAAACCACCATATAGTGACCACCAGTGGACCTCCTGCTCATGCACATGTGCATCGACTAGATCCAGTACAGTTGGCTATAGCAAAGAAGGAGTTTCAGGCCCTTCACAAAATTGGCTATATACGACCATCCTCAAGTCCCTGGGCTAGTCCACTACATATGGTGCCAAAGGATAATTCCTACCGGATAGTAGGAGATTTCCGAGCTTTAAACGCATGAACAGTACCAGATCGCTATCCCATTCCACATCTCATGGAGTTTAACACTCAACTCCATGGGAAGCGTGTCTTTTCAAAGCTGGATTTGATGAAAGCATACCATCAAATCCCCATCACTCCAGAAGACATTCCAAAAACAGCAATAATAACTCCTTTTGAACTGTTTGAATACACACGTATGCCTTTTGGCTTGAGTAATGCGGCCCGAACATTCCAATGATTTATTGATTTAGTGTTTAGTGGTCTGGAATTTGTCTTTGTGTACATCGATGACATTTTGGTTGCCAGTGTGGATGATGATGAGCATTTGCAACACCTGAGGCAAGTTTTTGAGAGGTTACGTCAATTTGGACTAACTGTCAATCTTTCCAAATGCGAATTTGGAGTTGCAGCACTTGACTTTCTTGGACACCGCATTAGCTCCAATGGTATTATTCCTTTACCACAGAAAGTTGATGCCATCCGCAGTTTTCCAAAGCCAGAATCCAAATGCTCACTTCGTCGATTTTTGGGACTTGTGAATTTTTTTCATCGTTTTGTCCCCAAGTGTGCTACCCTTCTTCAACAACTGAACGATTTATTAGCTGGGAAGACATCCAAGAATGCCTTAATTGTGTGGTCCCCATCAGCAGATACTGCCTTCAACCAAGTGAAAGATGCCCTTGCAGATGCTACTTTGCTAATCCATCCCGATCCTAACCCTGACACTAGTGTTGCTCTCTTCACTGACGCTTCAGACGTTGCAGCTGGGGCAGTTTTGCAACAGTTCATCAACAATGAATGGCGCCCACTTGGTTTCTTTTCAAAGAAATTCAAGGCTCCCGAGACTCGCTATAGTGCTTTCAGACGAGAATTGCTAGCGATATACCTAGCAGTTAAGCATTTCAGATATTTTCTTGAAGGCCGCCACTTTGTGATTTATACAGATCATAAGCCTTTAACACATTCTCTGGCCACCCGCTTTGATCGTCACTCACCTCGGGAAGCATGCCATCTCGATTTTATAGCCATATTTATGACGGATATTAGACACATTGATGGCATCCACAATGGTGTTGCAGACGCTGTCTCAAGGTCAACTATTAACTCCTTTGACTTTGGAGCAACTTCGAGCAGCTCAGGACAATGATCCAGAATTGCTACAGCTTCAGGAACAACCCACATCACTGAAGATACAGCAGGTCCCTGTACCTGGTTCTGACGTTTACCTCTTTTGTGATACTTCCACTGCTCGCCCTCGACCATTTGTACCACAAGCTCTTTGTCCAGTGCTTTTCCAACACTTGCACAATCTTTCACATCCAGGCATAGCAGCAACTCGTCGACTTCTTGCTGAACGCTATGTTTGGCCTTCATTGAACAAGAATGTGACAGATTGGACATGCTCATGTATGCAATGCCAGAGGAGTAAGATTCATCGACATGTCTCCTCACCACTTGGCATATGCAATCCTCCATCTACTTGTTTTGAGCAAATACATCTGGATCTGGTGGGACCTCTCTCACCATCAAATGATCACAGATTTATCTTAACTTGCATAGATAGATTTACTTGCTGGCCAGAAGCAATTCCTATGCCAGACACAACAGCTCCAACAGTTTCATCTGCCTTAATTATCCATTGGATCTCCCGTTTTGGCGTCCCATCCACCATAACAACTGATCGAGGTCGCCAATTTGATTCACAACTTTTCACTCATCTGTGTGATACGTTGGGAATGCACCATATTAGGACAACGTCCTATCACCCAGCTTCAAATGGGATGATCCATCGGCAGCTTAAATCTTCACTGAAGGCTACTGAGGATCCCACCCATTGGTGTGACCACCTGCCTCTCATCCTTTTGGGATTATGCTGTTCAGTAAAAGAGGAACTACTGTCTACACCAGCAGAAGCAGTTTATGGTACAACATTGTGTCTACCAGGTGACATCTTCAATACAGAGAGAAACACTCATTCACCAATTGATTTCATTAGTAGATTACGCTCCTGTATGCAGACGCTGCTCCATACCCCACCATGTCAACCTACCAATCAGCCTGTTTTTCGATTTAAGCATTTGGATGAGGGCACACACGTTTTTGTTTGCCGGGGTGCATTAAATCACCCATTAGTCCCACCATATGATGGCCCTTTCAAAGTTCTAAAACGGAATGACAAGTATTTCTCCTTAGATATCAACGGGCGTCGAGACAACGTTTCCATTGATCGACTGAAACCTGCCTTTTTCTCTGATCTTAACATTGATAGTCATTTACCCTCTCTGTCTACTAACAATGTGCCATTTTCTTGTGAACCTTCAACCATTCAGACTCGTTCTTGCACTCGTTCAGCTCATGTTCGTTTTGTTCCGGCCTCCATCTTTCAGGAGAGCATCACTTCTGGCAAGGGGGTGGTGTAGTGATAACACGTAACTGCACAAGTGTTCTATACAACTTGAAATTCAAATCTTGAATTTCAAATTGGTAGAACACCAGAATAGAATGCAAGATTTAAAAACAGATGAACAAAAAGAAAAAAAACAGTTGGTTCTTCATAAAAACTTGAGTTATGTCGTCTTTTCATCTCTGGCACAATTTACACAGTACTTAACTGTTAGTTCCAAACGTTCTGATGTTTCTTGATTTAATAATCTTTGAATATCATTTTCATTAAATCTTTATTTATTGTTACTCATCATTTTTTGATCGTTCATCATGGACCAAGCCATTAGTTAGTTTGTTAACACAAAAATTCGGATATACAGCCTACACCTAACTAGGATTAACTGTCTTATACTATTTTCTACATGTGTGACCACCCAAAAGGATTTCTAGGGTCAATTCCACACTAGCATAGAGTATATACAGTACATATATATTTATGTACTTTTTTATTTTTAACTGAAAAATGCATTGTGCTGTATACATAAATGTTGCAGAAGTAATATTTCAGAGAATTACTGATGTACATTTTCATAAATTTGATTACTGCAAACACATGAGTCAAGGGTAGTTTGTCGAGAAGCAAGCTGCCTTCTTATTAATTCCTCTGCAACGTTTTTCTTGAACTGCTGCAGAGGAGCACTTCTTGTTCCATAAGCTATATTGAAAAGCTTCATAGAGAAGTGATCAATTTGTTCCAAAACAGCAAGAACCTGTTGCCCACTAAGATGTTCCTCCTCAATTTCTGGGTCAGCATCATTATCCTCCTCCTCTTCATCTTTGAATAGATCATCTTCTGCATAGCAATTTTCATCTTCATGACAGCAAACTTCTTCTTCAAATTCAACTTCTGAAATTCCAATTTCATGAGATAATATCATTACTTCATGGATGGGCATCTTCACGTATTCCAATTGCTTCTCCAATACCACAATGCCAAAAACAGTTTATTATTGTATTCCCTGTAACACAGTCCCATGCTTCCTTGCACCACCTCACACCATGGAGTACTGTGACTGTTTTCATTAGATCTGATGCGTTTGATGCATTATCCATTTTTGCAAGAAAAAGCATTATCCATTTTTGCAGCAAAAGCTTGCAATACTCTAGCTTGAAAACCCGAATAACTCCTTGGTCAAGTGGCTGTAGTACAGAGGATGTGTTTGCTGGTAGGAAAACCAGCTTGACATTGGACAATTCAACTTGTTGTGGCTGGCTTGTTGCATTGTCAAGTAAAAGTAAAATGCATTGCTTCTTTAGCATCATTTTAGAATTCACATCCTTTAGCCATTTTACAAAAATTTCTGCAGTCATCCATGCCCTGGCATTACTTCTCCAATGGACACCAAGAGACTGTATGCAAAGCCCCTTGAAACATCTTCACTTTTCTGACTTCCATATTAGCACAGGCTTCAGTTTTTCACCTGTAGCACTACTGCAAAGAAGTACTGTCAGGTGGTCCTTTGCCATCTTGCCACTTTTGCAATCAGCCCCTTTCAGTACAAGTGACCAATCAGGCAAGGCATGGAAAAATAGTCCATTTTCATCTGCATTGAAAACATTTTTAATATCATACCCACTGAGAAGTTCAGGCAGCCTTTTTTTCCAGTCATCAGTGACTTTCATATTCACATCAGCTGTCTCACCTGATAAGGTCTTCAAAACAATATTGTGCCTTGTCCTGAATCGGTGAAGCCAACCATTGCTAGCAGTAAAATCTTCATTTCCCAAAGATGAGGCAAATTCTTTTGCTTTGGCTTGAATTAATGGGCCACTAATTGGTATGCCTTTCCCTGTCATCCTGCAAAACCATTTAAACGTTGAGAGATCAATGCCTTCATAAGTCAGCTTTCTCTTTTGGCTTTGTTGGGAATTTGTAAATGAACTCCACATTTGCAAAATTTCATCCTTCTTTTGCACTGCATGCTGCACAACACCATGGCTTAATCCTAATTCATGTTCAATTTCACCAAAAACTGTTTCCATTTTCATGAGCATGGATGGCTTTTACTTTATTTTCTAATAAAATAGACTTTCGTGGCATGACTGTTCACACAATTGTTTTTAAATTTAGCCTCAACTGATGGCAAGAATTTTAACGTTTAGCGTTATAGTAGTCCTTAGAAATGACAGTAGCTTAACTCAAAATTGTCAAATTGGAGAGACCAAGACAATACAGTCCACATAATCTTTTATGCTATGTATCCTGCTACGTAGCGAAGAATATGAAAATTGCTGTTCAAAAAAGCTACATAGCAATTTTGTAGCATAGGGATCGAATTCTTTTAAAACTGTAGCCAAAACTTCGTAGTGCAGTTGTAGTGCTACAAACGCTATGCCTTTTCGAGTAGGATTCTTTGCATAGTGCAACATGGCGGCCCCCACAGAAGATATTGCAATTGAATATGGTGGACTGCAACAGGGTAGTTATTGACAGTACCCAAAAATGAAGCTGAACAAATACAAAATTGTATAGTTTTCAATTAAAGAAGTAATTTCATTTTAAGAATATTAAGATCATCATCATAATACCATTATCAAGCCATCTCATTGTTCATGTGATTTCCTGAAAACATTAGTGATGCATCAGTCACCACCTCCTGTTCCCATTAGAGAGGTCGAGTTCTGAAAATGGTGACCTGTATTAGGTGTACCAAAAGAGTGGTGTACCCATTAAAGAGGTGTACCATTTAGAGGGGTAGTAATAGCATTAAGCCTATGGGCAAAAAATTGGTGCCTGAAGAATCCACACCGATATGAGGGGTGTACCCTTTAGAGGGGTGTACCCATAGAGAGGTTTCACTGTATCACAAATTCCTATAATGTATTCCTGTGATGTATTCGTCTGATCTCGTCTTCCAAGGGATCACATCCGGGTCACCAGTTTTTAGCATGTTGTTTGTTGTGTCAGCCAGTAAACCATATGATGACACTAATAAATTGTTCAATTTCTTGAGGGATTATTAATTTAGCAATACAATATAATGGAACTTGGAACATATGTGAAACTGCTGCTGTGACTTACAAAATCCGACCATCAACTCTAACATATGACTAGCGACTGACTTACAGAATTTTCTGCAATAGGCTCATAATCTACAGCTGGATTTATATGCAGGAATAATAAATTGAATTTCAAGCAAGAAGAAAATATTCTAGCAAGAACAGAGGCAAGGATCCCAATATAAGCTTTAATCAGTGTGGGCGGGAAGGAGTCAGGACCAGCAGCAAAACACGACTTAAAGAATCTAAAAGCTTTAACAATCTCATTAGGAGAATCATCAGAATTATACAAGTCACAGGGGTAATAACCAAAAAATAGGATGCTGACCTGGGAAAAGACATCTACAAAACATTTGCTTACTTCCTCTGGGTTAAATATAGGATTATTGTTCAAAAGAAGGATAACATCTGAGTTCCCAGAAGGTGAATATCTACAGAAGAAAATCCAAAAATGTTTGGAAGATAAAGGTAAGATCAAGGAGGTAGTTTTGATGGTGCTTATATATAAAATATTTTAAAATAGCATGAGCACAAGAGAGGCAGGCATATCGGTAATTAGAAGGATCCTATTTATTTCTACTTCAGAGCTTCCTGTAAGACTTCAGCTAAGCAATCAGCTTCACACTAAACCTAATGGGATTTTTCACAGTCACATTCTCTATGTTCACCTTCTGGAAGAGAAAAAATTCATGAAAATGTCAAATTTTGCATTATTTTCAATAGAAACAACGTCTTTTAGAATTTCTGAATTTCTGTTGAAGCTGCAGTGATATTGCCCAGCAATGCATTGAATACCATACTCCAACATTCAGGTTCAGATTTGCAATTCTCTAATGCATGGAATAGAAAAAAAGACTTCAAAGCAGTCACTTGATCCTTGTTGCACATATGGGAAGACTTAGCTTCAATTTCTATTGAAGCTACAAATATTCTGTTTGGTAATAGAATGGAGGACCATGCTGAACACGTTTTACCAAATGTTATCCTCCAGTCTTTCTTAAAAGCAACATTTCTTGAAAAGTCACTTTTTGTGTGTAATTTAATTAAACAAACAACTATTTTTGGATTTTCTGAATTTTTATTGAACGTAAAGTGATGTTCCTTGGCAACAGCAGTGAATGCCATACTCCACACATTCATCAAAAGGGATCACATTCTCCATGTTTACTATAGGAGAAAATGATGCTACCTCTATTGTGCCTAGCAACAACATGAACAAGCAGCAACACATTTTTGCAAGGATTTACCCTACTCTAATACACAGAAAATAATTTGCTTTAATGTGAATGAATAATTTTTCAGTTATTCAATGGAAAGTCCTGCTTTTACATGTCATCCAATAGTAAATGTCTGATTTTGTAATTTCTCAATTTCTTTTGAACCTTCTTTTACCAGCATGGAAAACCACACTGTACACACTTTGGTAAGGATTTACCCTCCTTAAATACATAGGAGAGAAAAAGTGAAAGTAATTCTTTTTGCATGTTATTCAATGGGAAGTCACTGTTTTACATGTTATATAATGGGAAAATGTCTTTTTGAGATTTTCTCAATTTCTCTTCAATCTACAGTGATTCATCTTGGTAACAGCAATAAATACATTCTCTTGTATCATTCTTGTTAGCATCTTGTCTTCTGACCCAAAGAAGACAAAGTCTCTCTGCTGTTCACATGGAACCCTGCTGCATATTTATCTCCAACTTTCTCCTTTGATTGTTTGTTGCTAAAACCAAGATCACCATTCCAAGCACCAATCTGAGCACCATTCTCCACCCTTCCAGCCACAGGATCCTCATCCTGCACTCTTAAGAATGGCTTTCCAATACTTTCTTGTGCAGAAACTGCATGACATTTGAGTGCCATTATATTACACAGTTGATTGTTATAGTAGGCTCACTTTTACACCCTCCATAGCCAATTCTGTCTCTAGAAACTGACACTTTTAATGGTATCTCATGAGCACCCACATGCTGCCACCTTACCCTGAAAGTTGGTTCATCCCAAAGTGTGAGTTATGATCACCAAAATTGGCCTATGTGTCATTAACACATGCTAGGAGTCAGAAAGATCCTTTTTCTAAGTTCTGAGAAACTTTCATGAGAATTAAAATGTAGATCTCTCAAATGTGTTACAGTTTGATTAGAATCAATCTAGCCATTCCCAACAAATCAACTAAAAGCTTTATCATTTAGGTGTGTCCTCTGAGATTTACTTTTCTCTCACACATCACAGCATGGTCATAAAATGTATTTTAATTCAGCTCCAAGAAGAAGAGGGAGATTAAAAATTTAGAGAAAACCCATCAAGGCCTTCTTGAGATATTCAGGTTTGAATTTCAATGGATGCATAGGTGCATGAATGCTGCAAAAACTCTTCTCTTTAACTCCTAATCATTCAGAAAGGTCAAACAACTCTTTCCATGCCCTTTGTCAGAAACGCCTTGTGATGAAAAAATCAAGGGTTGAAGGAATTCACAATCACTCCACTGTTGGTGAGGATCCATTGACTATTACAGAGGTATCCACCAAAAACATTGGTTACAGGTACCCCATCTTGGAAAGTCAGTGATTCAAAATTTGAAACAAAATCCAGGAATTGTTTTTCAACATATTTCCATTTGAATATTCATGGTCTCCTTTTCAGCAAGTGATTTGGTTGTTGCCCCAATGCTAGATTTGGTACTTTTACCTTTCACTATGGTTAGGACTATATTAGGAGAGAAATGGTTATCTTTCCCAGGATCTGTCAGAAAACATCTTGTGAGAGATAATGTGTATCTCAGTGCACTGCATAAGCATTCAAAGATCCTTAAGGAGAATGTCTTATCTGAACTATGAATATAACACATGATTCTTTCAGATTGGGTTGTAATGCAAAATGCAGGTTGCATGATCAAGATTAATGAAGAGAACTGCAGGATGAGTTGCAATAAGGACAACCCTGATCCAGTAAAAGCAAATTCTGGGAAGCATCCATTCTGCCTTCTGGAAATGTCCATGTGGTGAGAAGGCCTTCACTCCAGAATGTGAAGGCCTAAACAAAAAGCTAAGCTTTTATCAGTCTAATGAGAGCTCCCCTTTACTATATAGTAGAAAGACACCTCATTTGAGTTTATGAAAGTGAAGCCTTTGTTTATTGGCAACAGGATGTTTTATTATGTTGGCTAAAGGGTAACTGCTGCTCACCATCCATTGTGCTTACATTGAGAATGTGTTAGCAGATTCCCAGATTGAAATTTTCCTCTGCTTGCTAGTCTATCCTTGATGGTGCATAATGGAGCAACCCTGCTAATGATTTTCTAGATTCTTCATTGGCCCTGAAAACAATGCAAGTTACATAGAGAATGAAAGCTAAATCCAACATCATGTGAGATGTTTTATGACGCTCTCCCTGAAGAAGTTATCCACATCAAGTTCCTGATCTAGGAGGGCACCCAGCAGAAGATCTTCTTGTAGAGGACCATCAAGTCTGCAGTAGAAAGGAAAACTTGGCAGAATAGCTCTGGAGCCAATGGAACCTACAGCCAAGGAAGAACTCATCACAAGATAAGAAAGCAATATTGATTTTTATATAGGATTTCATCTCTTTACAAAAGCAATTGTGTTAGAGCATGTGTGCTATGCTAGAATATTTCTTTATTCTTCATTCATAGGATGTACACTTTATAGTAATTGTATTAGAGCATGTGTGCTAGCTTGGAATATTTTTAGTTAGATTATTAGCGTTTTT
>JAAFCE010009127.1:26718986-26730489 GCA_013389805.1 Trigoniulus corallinus | reverse complement strand
CTGGGGGCCTCTACAAATAACCCCACCCCTCCCCCTTCTTTAGTTTCATTGACTTGTGTTTAGCCAGAAGATGGCAGGCTCGGTTCCACCGAATGGAGTGGGCCAGCTGCCACTGAGCTGATGGAGACATGTACTGCTCCAACAAAGAGGCTGCGTTCCCCCAGTAAGCCAACTGGATTAGGGAAAGAACCTGTGGCGTCATTGGCATCGGCACCTACCCTTAACAAGAGGCAACGACCTCTTAGCCTTAAGGTGCAGGGTTCCACCATTGATGCACAGCATGTTCCAGCATCTAAGACTTTAGGTGCAGTCAAACACCCATCCATAACTTCTTCCTATCCTCCCTGGTTTATTTCCATCTCTGGGGAGGATGGTGCAGCCTTGGGGAAGGCGTCGCCCTTCCTTATCGCCAAAGCCATCAAGGGCATTGCCGGTGACGTGACTTCGGTCAAGAAACTGGGCAATGGCACCTTTTTGGTGGAGGCATCCACCCCTCACCAGATAGAGGCACTACTGAGACTGCAGAAGCTCAGTGATATCCCCGTTGTGGTCGAACCCCATCGCACCTTAAACACCAGTAGAGGTGTGGTGCGGTGCCCTGACCTATGCGGGGAATCAGAGGAGCAGATAGCGGAGGAGCTGAGGGACCAGGGTGTGGTGGCTGTTCACCGCACCTCGGTCCGACAGGATGAAGAATCCCACCCATCTGACACGTTCTTGCTGACCTTTGGTAGGCCCAAGGTGCCGGTGTGCATCATGGATGGCTACCTCCGCTTGCCTGTACGTGCCTTCATCCCAAGTCCGCTTCGATGCTTCAAGTGCCAGCGATATGGCCATGGACAGAATTCATGTTCTGCCAAGGCCATGTGTGGCACTTGTGGACAGGGTGACCACTCCCCTGAGCCTTTTAAGACTGCACCTGTCTGCTTAAACTGAAAGGGCCACCACCCCGCCTCTTCTCGGGATTGCCCTACTTGGCTGCAGGAACGTGCAATTCAGGAGCTTCGTGTCCAAAAGGGTATCAGTTTTCCAGATGCACAGCGGCTGCTAGCCTTGCCAAGTACCTCCAGTCGTGGAGTGTCCTATGCAGGTGCTGTGACGCCCTCTTGTGCCCGCGGGGACCATGGGGTTCCGGTCTGTGCAAGCATTGGCTGCCAGACGAACCCCGACCCCAATTCCATGGCTTCTTCTGGCTCCACCACCGCCTCTGGCCAATGCATGGGCTCCCAAATAATGGCGGTGCCAGCTTCTTTGGAGGCCCATGATGCCACTCATCAAAGAGAGGCATCTCCCTTAAAGGCCTCCCTCCCTGTCCCAGCCCAGCCAACCTCCTCCGCGGAGGGGGCGGTGGGTATGACAGGAGGAAAGATAGTAGGGACACCCCCCACTACTGCTGTTGGCCATGTGTCCTTCGTTCGTCCACCCAAGCTCTCTGGCAAATGGCAGAGAGCACGGGGTGGTTTCATGCCCAATGTGGGGCACAATGGGGATTCCTCCTTCGAGATGGAGGAGGACGCACCAATTGAAGGCGTCCCTCCCTTTTCTGCAGTGGGATGGAGAAAAGGGAGGAATTGAAACAAGCCGCCTAAGTCCACTTGATGGTAAATTTCCTACAATGGAACTGTCGAGGGTTTTCCCACAAGAGGGAGGAGATCAAACTGATGATCTCGAGGCACAACCCCGTCTGCATCTCCCTCCAGGAGATCCTGTGTTGAAGTGATACCCCCATGTCGTTACGCGGGTACAATGTATATGCAGACACCCGGCAGCAAGGAAGCCACCCTGTGGGAGGGGTGGCTATCCTTATCCGGAATGGGTGCATGCATGTGACAGTGGCTCTGCTGACGCCTCTACAAGCAGTGGCGGTCTCATTGCAACTGGCTGTGCCCACCAATCTATGTTCCCTCTACATGCCACCTGGGATTGATATCCCATGGGCAGACCTCGACTCCCTCAGTGCCCAGCTTCCAAGACCCTTCTTGATTATCGGTGATTTTAATGCCCATAATCCCCAATGGGGCTCGGAGTCACGACACCCAAGGGCACCTTGTGGAACAATGGGTGTCACACAATGGCCTCATTGTTCTCAACACAGGTGCCCCCCACACATATGATGACTGCCACTGGTGGCCTGTCATGCATAGACCTTTCCATCTGCTCTCCTGGGTTGGCAACAGGTTTGCAGTGGGAGGTCTTGTCAGACCCCTGTGGAAATGATCACTTCCCCATCAAGATTAGCAGTGGAGATGGGGCATTGCCCCAGCATCCACCACGGTGGTGTCTGCTTCGGGCAGACTGGGAGGAGTTCGCCCGCCATATCTACTTTCGCCCAATGTGTGATTTTGATGGGGTAAACGACCTAGTGAGTCACTTCACAGAAGTGGTGGTCGGGGCGGCATTGGATATCCATCCCCCAGAGCTCGTGTAACCCACCATGAGCACGGGTGCCATGGTGGATGGAGGATTGTTCAAGTGTGATTCAGGCTCGCCAATGAGCCCTTCGCTGCTTTCAATCTCGTCCTACCAAGGCCAACCGTATTGACTTTTTCCGAGCCCGGGCATATGCATGACGGGTGATCAGGAAGGCCAAGCGCTCCTCATGGAGTCAGTACGTCTCGTCACTCACCCATCACATGCCCTCCAAGAAAGTCTGGGCAACGCTGAGGAAGATCCAAGGCAGATATTTAACATCATGTGGCTCAGGTCTCCTTGTACAAGGAAGACATTGCCTTCTGCCGTGTGAGGTGGCTGAGGAACTGGGAAGGACGTTTGCAGCCATCCTTCCCAGTTATGCAGTCTAAAGCAGCTGCAGAATGCCACCCACTTAATTTTGATGGGGGTGTCGCCAAGGGAGCTGCAGGCAGCTCTAGCAAGAGCCAGGGATACTGCCCCTGGACCAGATAGCATCCACTATAAAATGCTATGACACTTACCAGAGAAAGGCCTTAGATACCTCCTTGAGGTATTCAATTACATCTGGCAGCATCATGAAATCCCTGCAGGTTGGCGAGAGGCTACTATAATCCCACTCCAAAAACCTGGGAAGGATAGTAGCCTTCCAGGAAATTACAGACCCATTTCACTGATGAGCTGTCTATGAAAAACCATGGAATGCATGGTGAATTGGCGCCTCGTGTGGTATCTGGAATGGCACAACCTTCTGGCCCATTGCCAATGTGGCTTCTGTGCAGGCAGGTCTTCGGTGGATCATCTGATCTCACTAGAGACTGCGGTACGTGAGGCCTTTCTCCACAGACATCACTTAGTGGCTGTCTTCTTCAATGTGGAGACTGCATATGATACCACATGGCGTCATGGTATACTGCAGACCTTGCACCAGTGGGGGCTCAGGGGTAATCTGCCCCTCTTCCTCCATAGCTTTTTGTCGGAATGGACCTTCAGAGTGTGTGTTGGTAACACCTACTCCTCGGCCTTCCTGCAGGAGAATGGTGTCCCACAGGGGAGCGTCTTGAGTGTGACGCTCTTTGCTGTTGCAGTGAATGGCCTACCATCCTCCATTCACCCCCCAGTAAAGTCGTCTTTCTTTGTGGACGACTTTTCTATCAGGTACCGAGCTGCCACGATGCACAGCATTGAGCATCAGCTGCAACTGGCACTCAACAATGCCAACGAGTTTGCCACTTCACGTGGCTATCAGTTCTCCCCTGACAAAACAATGGTCATGCACTTCTGTCGTAAGCGGGGGCTCCACCCTGAGCCTCAGCTAACCGTGAGCCACCCTGAGTGTGAGCCACCGTGAGCCACCCTGAGCCTCAGCTACCGTGAGCCACCGTGAGCCACCCTGAGCCTCAGCTTACAGTGATGCTACGACTTTACCGGTCACTCTTTCGATCCCGTCTCGATTATGGCTGCAGCGTATATGGTCTGCCTGCTCCATCTGCTCTCTGGATGCTGGACAGTGTTCATCACGCTGGCATCCGGGTGTCCATTGGGGCGTTCCGCACAAGTCCAGTACTTAGCCTTTATGCTGAGGCTGGCGAACCGCCACTGACTGTGCGGCAGCAGTACCTGGCATCTGCATATATTTTGTGGCTGAAAGGTCAGCCACAGCACCTTACACACCTGTCCGTCTTTGGTAACACTATGAGACGGCCATTCAACCACTGCCCAGGGGTTCCCCTCCATTCGGTGTGCGGTGGATGGACGGTCTTACCAGCATGGGTGTGACTCTGCCTAGGGTGCAGCCTGTACTGCCGGCCTCTGTGCCACCCTGGACAGTGCCAGAGCCAAGTTTAGATTTGTTGCTTTCAGCCTTACCCCAAAACCAGTACTGATTGGTCAGTGTACCAACAAGAGTTTGGACGCCTCTGTTGGACCTATTGAGGCCATGTTTTTATTTACACGGATGGGTCGAAGGATGGCTCCTCGGTGGGTTGGTCAGTCTTTACAACTGGTCATCTCATGGGGGGCCGCCTTCCAGGCATTGCCAGTGTCTTAACTGCAGAACTCACAGCTCTGCACAGGGCACTGGAGCTCATCCAAGTGTTGAATGACAGACACTTTGTTGTTGCGATTGACTCCTTATGCTCCCTTCAGCTGTTGCACACCCTATATGGCAGACATGCCATCGTCCAGGGTGTGCACAGATTGCTGCTGATGATTCATAAGCAGGGCAAGACAGTGTTGTTCATGTGGGTCCTGGGGCATGTTGGCATCATGGGCAATGAGAGGGCGGATGCCCATGCCCATCAGGTGGCCCACTTTCCAGATATACCTAACATTGCTGTCCCCTCCTCCGATGCTCTCCCAATGGTGTGGCGGGCCGTCCATGAACAATGGTGAGCCCAGTGGTTTGCAGAGACCACCAACAAACTCCGCACACTGAAGGACACTCCAGAGCACTGGGGGTCCTCGTGCCACCAGTCGCAGAGGGAGGAGGTTGCGCTTGCTTGGCTTCGGATCGGTCACACGTTCCTCACCCACTCCTACATTTTACGGGGTGATGAACAGCCATGGAGTGACTTCTGTTGGGAGCCTCACACAGTGGTGCATATCTTTAGTCACTGTGAGAGATACCACGAACTGAAATGCTAACTAGGAGTCAGTCGGGAGCTCTCTGCCTCACTTGGGGATAACCCCCAGGGGGTTGAGAGCTCGCTTGTATTTGTGAAAGAGGCTGGCCTCTTTCACAAAATTTGATTTATACACGGTGCATTTTAGACATCTTTGAATTTATTCTTTAATTATTTTGGCTTTTGCCATGTTTATTGTTATTACTGTTTTGGCTTTTGCCGTGTTAATTGTTATTACTGTTTTGGCTTTTGCCGTGTTTATTGCTATGACTGTTTTGGCTTTTGCCGCTTTTCTTGCTATGTCTGTTTTGGGTTTTTCCACTTTTATTGTTATGTCTGTTTTGGCTTTTGCCACTTTTATTGTTATGTCTGTTTTGGCTTTTGCCTCTTTTATTGTTATGTCTGTTCTCGTTTTTTTGTGGATTTTACTTTTATTTCTGTTTTTGGCTTTTGCCTATAATTATTCTTTGATATTTATTTGGCTATTGCCTTCTGTATGTTTTAGTTTTAGTGGGCTTTTGCCCTTATTTATTGCCATCATGGTGGAAAGGCCATTTATACCCCCACCATGTTGATTGTCTTTCCGGGCCCTAATGACCATTGTAGTCGATGGGCCCTAAAACAACAACAAACAACAACAACAACATAGCTGTTTCCCGCCTCACAAGGTGCATGCACTTCTTGGCATTATCACCAAACGTCTGGTGATACCAACAAAAATTACCTTCTTGGGAGGCAGGAGTCAAACTTTCCCTATTGTGATACCATGAAATTCATCAGGTGCAAGAGTGATTTCTTTCTCCATAAGCTTCCCGATGAGGGGGATCTTTGCTCTAAACATATTGAATTGACTTTGGCTGTAAGCTCATCAATCTTAGCCAAAATCACTGACATCTCACGATCATGAAGAGTGAACTTTGTTGGCACATCATTGGAGATAGTTACAGGATCAATACTAGAAGTGGTTGTAGTGACAGCATTTACTAGAAGGTCAGAAGCAGGACCGGGTTGCAAAACTGTAGGATCCAACACCTCGACAATCTTCTCAGCCATTTCCACCAATTTGTCGAGAGTCATTGTTGAATCAGCCATGGCTAATACTACATGCACCTGATGAGGTAATCGGGTTAAAAATAACTCCTTGATGATTGATGCATCTCCTGGGGTATTACTTGTATCTGCCGCCAGCTGCAGCATACAGCATAGGAGTTGAGAGGGATTCATGTCCCCCAGCTGTTGACTAGTTAACAACTGGTGTAACTTCTGATGCTGAGATAAAGAGATCCACAAGGTTATTGCCTACTTAATGGAATCATAAGAATACCCCTCAGGTGGTCTTAAGATGAGGTCCCTAACTTCGGACACAATTTCATGAGGCAAGGCATCGATGACCAAATCAAACTGCTTTGAGTCAGCCTTAATTTGGTGTATCCAGAAACGGTGCTCAATTGTGGTGAACCGCATCTCAGGATCATGACTCCAAAGGGAGGAAGCTTAAAAAGTTTCAGATTTTGCCACACTGCATTTATATTGTCATCTTGAGAACCAGTGAACTCTGGCTGTAATGTGGGTGGTTGCTCAGTTGCTATAATTCTATTAACTAATAAATTTAAGTTCAATCTACCTTACCAGAAGAGAAAAATTTGTTGGTTGAATTTGGTAATTAGCACTTAATATTTACTCCTAACTAAAGCAAATCCCACTTATTCCTCTTATTCAAATGTGTGTAAGGTAGAATCACATCTGGGTCTCCAGTTATGGCAGATGTCCTGGCTGGTTCACGTTTGGAATTTGATGGAAAATCGTTAGATCAATAAAGTTTATTGATAAGATGATAAAATAAAATAGTCATTAATTTATCATTAACAAAACTAAAATAAATCACTTAAAACATCAAATCAGATATTCACTAGTTAAATGCAAACGTCTCCAAACGAATGCTGTTTCTCTACTGACTAACTGTCAGACTAACTGAAATTGCCTTCATAGTTTTCTAAGAAATTCTACTTAACTCAAAACTGAAATTCTGTGATTTTAAAATGACAGAACGAAAAACTATTCAAATTAAACCAATCAAATTGAATCAACAAGCTGCACAGAACGTGCAAGAATCAGAAAAGGAGATCATGCATGGAACATTTCATGGAACATGCTATAGTAGAACTCCTCCCACCTCTTGGTTATTTCTTCTGTTTGAAATAGCACTCTGCCACTGCTGTCCTTGGCCATTATGGCCCTGGTTATGTCCTTATTAGTTTTGTTTCTGGTCATGGCCAGTCTAAAAATAGTTTTCTCACCTGCTTCTGTCCATTACTCATCATATAGTGCCTCATACTTTTGGTGTTTGGCCTGAGCAATTGTCCTCTTAGCATTCTTCCTTGCCTGAAAATATGTGGTCTTTGATTCATGGTCTCTCATGTTCTGCCACCTATGAAAAGCCACCTTTTTCAGTTTGATGGCTGCTTCCACCTCCTCATTCCACCATCATGACTGCTTACCCTGAGGATTGCCTCTGGCTCTTGCCATACCAATTGCCATATGCATGAACAACTTATGCCCACTGTCTTTCTGGAAATCTTCACTGGGGAGTGCCCAGCAGTATTAGATCTCTGACTTATGATGCTGCTCTATCATGAAAAAGTCTGTTTGGGGTCTTGCTGTGGGGAATGAAAGATGATGAGATGCTTTTCCTTCTTTTTGAACCATGTATTTGCTAATGCAAGACTGCATGCTTGGGCTGACTCCAGGACTTTCTGGCTTGCATGGCTGACCAGGCTATGCCCACATCCCCAATCCCAACCCATCATATCCCAACTCTTCATATCCCAACCCATCCTTTCCCACATGGCCATTGAAGTCAACCCCAATAATTAGGCATTATGTTCCCATGCTCTGGCAGATCCTGCCCTTCACTATCAGAACCTCTCTGTCAAAGTACTTCCAAAAATAATCTGTTATTATATCCCCCAGACCTGCCATGGAGGCATATGCACTGATGAGGTGGAGGTTAATGCCCTGCCACACTACTGTTACTTACATCAAGCTACTGTTTATGCACTTGACTTTTGTAACCCCCTACTGTAGCTTGTGGAGCCCCCTACTGTAGCTCATCACTCCATACAATCCTTACCCCATTTTGTCCTTCTTTACTGCCAGTATAAATGAGTTTATATCCTTCCCTCAGTGCCCTTGATCGATTTCCCTTCAATTTGGCATCCTGTAGGAAAGCAATGCCTATACATCTGTGTTTAAGGGTGTAAACTAGTACCCCGTTTTCCCTGGGAGGGTCCCCACATTCCAAGTCCCTAACTTTAGCTTCACCCCTGTAATTTGTGTGACAGCTCTGACTGTGGGCACCCCAGTCATACATCGGGAAAATAGAGCAATAGTGACAGGGCTACCTGTTGGGGGTGCTGTCCTACCCAACAGGAGACACTCATTAATTTGTTGCAGCATTGCCAAATGAGTGGAGGTTCCACACTCACCTGGCTAGATATGATTCACAGTACAAGAGGCATGGTGTTCTAGTACTACATGTCCTCAGCAAGAAAAATGCACAACCAACAGCCAATCACAACAATAACACAAACAATAACAACAACAATATTTCCACCAGGAAACAGCTAAGTGTCCGTGAAAGCCACTACATAATATATACAGATATACTATCAGGACCTGCAGCCTTATGAACCACTGATTTACTCAGTAGTTGCTTAATTCCCACCCTAGTGTTAATAACCTCATCAATTTTCTGTGGTGAATCACTATCAAGTACCAGCTGGAAGTTTCTTCAACTGGTCTCAAATCTTTTTGTGAATTCATCATTGAAAACATTGGCAATGATAAGACCATCCTGAACTACATTTCCTTACCCATCCTTAACCATTGTATCCTTATAGTCATCTTTCCTACACCGCTTCAGATACCCCCAGAATGCCTTTTGATTTCTCTTAAGCCTATCTCCAAAAATGTTTCCATGAAAATTCTTGTAAGCTTTTTTCATATACTCTTAGCCATTTTGCAAACCCCCTAATAAACAACCTCACTATTGACATCAATCCCTCTCCTAAGTGCATTCATAGCCCTTTGCTGGTTCTGGAAAGCTACCTTCATCTCTATAGTATACCATTCAGGAAAAGTATTATTCCTTATAGTCTTAGTGGGGACAGCTAGCTGTTAGCCCTCCTTTAAGAGGAATCCTATCCAAGGTTCCTCAACACTACAGGTATTAGCAATGGCATAAAAGTCATTTAACTCATATTCTAGATATGATTTAAAATATTCCCAATTGGACTTATTATATTGGTATCCCACCCTGTCTGGTGACACCTGTCTAAGTAACCTTCTCACTCCCTCCACCCTAACCCCAGCATTATCACTAATTCCCTCAATAAACTCTGTAGTATTGATGGAAGAGGTAACATTTGTAAATACTAAATCTAAAATTCATCCTTCATTATGTGTAGGCATTGTCACAATCTAATCCAATCCATTACAATACAATTGCTGCAAAAGAGTTACAGAGCATTTGATAATCTGGTGTTAAAATTAGGCTGCACACTGACCAAATACAACCCCAGTAAATAGAAGTCCCCACCAAAAATTAGTAGTGCTGCCTTCTTCCTTTGATATAGGTGTTTCAATGGTTGTAACAGTATTATATGTGGGAGTGGATCATAGAAGATAGAAGCCGACTACATAAATCCCCACCACACGAGCCTGCAAAATGGCAACATACCATTTCACAATCTTCATCAAATGAAAATTCCATAGAGCATTCCTGCAATTTGTCTATTGCTATAAATTCTCCACCCTCTTTCCATCTTCCTTATCCATTCTGTAAACTAAAAACTTATCTGAGAAGATCTTGGCTTATTTTCTGTCTCCCCCATCCAGGATTTAGTGTCAATTATGATTTCAGCATCTGATCACTCAACCACTTAATTGATTATGCTTCTGCAATTCGCAATAAGGAATGTCAATGGATGATTTATTGCTATAAACTTATCTATCCCCCAATTAAAACGTTTCCTATTGATATTGCGTCTTAACCCACCATAAGATGAATTGGTACATTTTCTAAAAAAAAAAATCAGCAATAAACACCTTCATTTTTTTTTCAAATGTTTGAGGCAGCCTTTGCATCAAAATGAAATCAATCACCAGAAAACAAAGTTCAAGATCTGAGAGACATGCTCTGTAATCTAGTAGTTTTCCCCAATAGACCAACCTACAAAAACATCCTATTATTTATCTCTTGTTCAACAACAGGACACAACATAACTCTAGCATTGCACCTAACTCTTTTACCTTCTTGGCTATTTGCATATATCCCTTCAAAACTTTAACTGCATGTTTATCAAGTTTTATGTCATTTCATTCTATATGTAAAATCATCATGCATTCCTCCCTTTCCCCCTTCACTATACTTTCAATCCCCCCTTTATGTCTTCCAACCTTGCATCAGGAAGGGATGCAACACTAACACACCCTCTCTCTAGCACTTCTGGTAGCGCAAGCTATCAACACCCCTTAAGTCTGCGTCCCCCAAGTACAACATTGGATTTGCCACATGATGAGTTTTGTACCAATTTAGAGCCCCCTTCACTAACCTCCACCAATCCTTCAAAGGTCGAATCCTGTGGTATAGAGCTAGGTATATGACTATCCCCTACATTCCTTTCCCTTACCCCATTCCCTTCCAATGTGGGTGGTATGTGTTAATTATTCTGTTTCTGCAATTCCTCTGCCCCCTTTAGGCTCATTCCCATTGCAATGAGAGATGCTTTATCAATCTTGATGCCTTCTTTACACTTGTTTAATCCAGCTACTGGAGAGCTCTATCTTAGGATGGTAGCCTGTAACATGCTGATCTCCACCTGGACCTTAGCAAGCTTCAATTTTAAAAGCTTGCAGCCACTATGCTCTGCAACTTTGTTTGGAGGCATAGTAATATCATCTAGCAAAGTAGTCCAATATTCCATTGTAATAATATAAATAACAATGAGTGGTCCCTGAAATATTTTTTCAAGCACAGTCCCTTAGTATATTCACACACAAGCATGCACACACATGGAACTACAACTAAATGCTTGAAATCCTTAAGATTGCACTGCACCTAAATTTCCACCACCCCAAATTCCCTTAAAATGCATCCCAAAAAAAAAAACACCACGTGGTGTGCTGTGTAGCAGTACCATATCCAAAAATCAGGAATTCCTTACTATTAACAATAACCATGTGATAACACAATGGTCATATTTAGAGATTACATATGCAAAAATTACCTCAAAAAACCACAAAAAATAATGAACTTTAAAAAAGGATTTAGCATACCAATCTGGACCCCAATTACAAACGTCCAGATTCCTTGCCCAATACATCACAGGATGATAAACTCTTGTAGGAATGTAGAGAGTGTGGAAGTTCATGCCACCACAACTGGCATGGCTGTAGCTGGAATAGAAATT
>JAAFCE010009127.1:26696118-26711401 GCA_013389805.1 Trigoniulus corallinus | reverse complement strand
AGAAATCACTTTTTGTCTCAAAGAGAGTGCATGGAAAATAGATAGGTCATTTCCTGAATTTCTATTAAAGCTACAGCCATGCCGTTATGCACATGCATGTAGTACGACATTCTATACACTCTTGCAAAACATTAGTTATGTGGTTTATACTGTGTGTGACCCCATGATTTTCAATTAAAAACTTCATTTTTGCAATGTCTCAATTTCTATTAAAAATGCAGCTTTGAAAGTAAGGGAAAGTGTAAAATACCAAATTTTTCATGCACTGGCCAAGTTTTACAGGTGTGGTTTTGACAGAAGGCAAGAAATTCAGCAAAACATTTGAAATGCCAAGATGTGCTCAAAATCGCCAGAAATTACTATTTTCTGAGTCTGCATGGCAAATAAATGGTTCAGTTTCTGAATATCTATTAAAGCTACAGCTATGCCATTTTGCACAAACATGTAGTACTACATTCTGTCAAAAATTTAATATCCTGTGATGTAAAGGAGGGATTTTTAATAGGAAAAACTTCATTTTTGCAATATCACAATTTCTATTAAAGATACACCTTTGAAAATTAATGAAAGTTTCTAAGAAAGCTACAGACATGACATTAGGTAATGGGATGCACCACCACATTCTCAACCTTCTCTTCAGGATTTATCACTCTGTGATGTAGAGAGTTAAAAAATTGCAATAATGCCTATTTCCCAATGCTTTTCAAGGGAAGATCTTCGTTTTTCAAATATCTCAAGTACTGTTAAAGATACACCTTTGAAACTTAGTGAATGTGTAAAATGCCTACTTTTTTGTGGTCTGGCAAACGGTTTGATAGAAGTTGAGAAATGTTATGAATATGTGTAATGTTGAAAGATTCTAAAAGTAAAAAAAAAATCACTTTTTGCCTCAATTAGTATGCATGGGTAATAGACGTTTGTTTTTCTTAGTTTCTATTAAAGCAACACACACTCCATTTATCAATGGCATGGAGCACAACATACTATACATTCTCACCAGGATTTATTCTTCTGTGATGTATAGGAGAGAAAAAATCCCTAAGAAGTCTGATTTCCTCATGCTTTTTAATGGAAGATCTTTGTTTTCTCCTATTAAACATGCACCTCTCAAACTTAGTGAAAGTGTAATACACCATCCTTTTCACATTCTGGCAAAGATTTACACATGTTGGATTGATAAAAGTGGAGAAATTTGACAAATATGTGTAATGTCAAAGAGTACAGAAAATAGTAAAAAATCACATTTTGCCTCAATGAGTAGGCAAGGCAAATAAACGTTTATTTTTCATAGTTTCTGTTAAACCTACAGACATCACATTTGGGAGTGGGATGGAACATCACATTCTCTACATTATTGCCAGGATTTTTCATGGGAGAGAAAAATCGCAAAAATTCTTATTTCCCCATGTACCAGTATTTAAATGGAAATTCGTTTTTCCAATTTCTAAAGTACTATTAAAGGTACACCATTGAAACTTAGGGATTTTGATAGAAGTGAGGAAATTTGGGGAAATTAAAAAAGTGCTGAAAATCGCCAGTAATCACTTTCTCTAAATGAGCATGCATTGCAAATAAATGGCACATTTCCTAAATTTTTATCAAACCTATAGCCATGCCATATTGCACATTGTGGCAAAAATCTACAGTTCAAAATCACACATGTAAAACTTAGCCATTACAAGAATAAGTCAGAATTTTACAGTTTCCCATAGTTTCAAAGCTGCATCTTTAATAGAAGCTGTGATATTGCAAAAGCAAATCTTTTCCATTGAAAAACATGGGAAACAAACTGTGCATTATTTGGAATGTGGTCCCCCATGCATATGTAAATGGCATTAATTTTATTTTAATAGATATTGAGATGATGAACCATTTATTTGCCATGCATACACATTTAAACAAGAAGTGATTTCTGGCGATTTTCAGCACTTTTTGGCATTTCACATGTTTTGTTGAATTTCTCCACTTCTATCAAAACCACATGTATTAAACTCGGTCAGTAGATGAAAATGCTGATATTTTACAATTTCCCTAAGATTCAAAACCATACCTTCAATAGAAATTTAAATATTGGAAAAAACGAAGTTTTTTATATGAAAAGCATGGAAAAACACACTGTGGGTTATTTTCTCTCATATACTTCACAGAACAATACATTTTTGCCAGAATATTGACAATGTGGTATTCCATGCCTGTGGAGAACGGCATTACTGTATTTTTTAAACAATTTCAAATATTGTAAAATTGAGGATTTTCCATCTAACTGCATAGGAAAATTGCAACTGGTGCATTACTTAACTGGAGAGAAAATGTAGTACTTCGTTCATTTGCTAAATGCCATGGAATGAGCCTCTTATTGAGACTAAAAGTGATTTTTGGTGATTTACAGCTCTTTTTGACATTGCACATGTCTTGCCAAATTTTTTTTCGTCTATCAAAACCACATGTGTAAAACTTGATCAGTACATGAAAGAGTCAGTATTTTAGAGTCCATATTCTGTCAATTTCTAGCACTTTTTGGCATTACACATCTCTTGTTGAATTTCTCCTCTTCTATCAAATCCCAAGGTTGAAAACATTGCCAGTATATGAAAAAGTCAATATTTTATCCTTTCCCATTGTTTTTAAGCTGTATCTTTAGTTGAAATTGAGATATTGCCAAATGAAAGTTCTTCCATTCAAAAGCATGGGTTACCATACTGTGTGCAATATTTTCTTGCCTTTATATAATAGAAGAAAATATCTTGACCAGAATTCAGAGAATGTGGTTCTTTATACTGCTGAATGGCATTAATGTAGCTTTAATAGAAATTCAGAAACACAAATGTCTATTTGCCATGCATATTCATTGAGACAAAAGGTGATTTCCAGCACCTTTTGGCAATACACATCTTTTGTCAAATTTCTCCATTTATATAAAAACCACACATGTAAAACAGCCAGTACAAGAAAAAGTTGTTATTTCACAATTTCCCTAAGTTATCAACCCATGCATTTAATAGAATTTGAGATATTGCATGAACGAAGTTATTCCATTAAAAAGCACAAAAGAACTTTGTATGATATTTCTCCTCCATAAATCACTGAATGAGAAATCATAACAAATCCAGAAATCAACTCCTGTCAACCGGCGTGACTGTAGCTTTAATAGAATTTGAGATAAAGAAACACCTCTTTGCCATTCATTCGGAATTGAGACAAAAAGTGATTTCAAGCAGCTTTTTGGCAGTATCCACGTTTTGTCGAATTTCTCCAATGCTAACAAAGCCACACGTTAAAAACTTTGCCACTACAAGAAAATGTTTCTATTTTACTCTTTCCCTGTTTCAAAGCAGTATATTTAATATAAATTAAGATATTGCAAAATTGCAATATTTTCTCTTCTATAGATCACAAAACAATAAATTATGACCAGAAATGCTTGTGTTACTGCATACTGCTGTCAAATGGCATGACTGTAGCTTTAACAGAACATGAGAAAGAGAAAAGTTTATTTGCTTTTCATACTCATGGAGACAAAAGGTGATTTCTGGCACTTTTTAGCTATTACACATATTAGTGAAATTTCACTACTTCTATAAAAACCACATGCATGAAACTTTCCAGCACATGAAAAAGTCGGTATTTTACACTTTTCCTAAGTTTCAAAGCTGTAGTTTCAATGGAAATTGAGATATAGTGGAACCTTGATTTCTGAGTGCAATTTGTTCCAGAAATGTGCTAGTAATCCAAAGCACTCATATATCAAAGCAAATTTCCCCATAGGAAATAGTGGACACTTAGGTGATTCGTTCTACAACCCAAAAATTATCATTGAAAAATGTTTAATACAAAATACAGTATAAGTAAAAAATACATAAAACAAATTAACTGCACTTAGCCTTTAGAAGGAATCATGTTGTTGTGAGGGAGATGAGAGAGAAGAGATGGGGTGCTAATGAACAGTCTCTAGATTTGGACACAAAACAAAATATGATACTGAAGATCAGTTTTCAAGAGCAATGGGGAAATAGATATTGTCATGACCCATAGAATTAATGCAGGATGACTGTGGTGGAGTGGGACAAATGGAGTACTGTGTGACCACTAGTCCAAATAAAATTGAAAGGGAAGGCATACAGGCCCACTATGGTTGAATGGCTCAGTGTTTGGGCAGGTAGGAGGAACCATGAAAAGCAAATGCAAGTGGCTGAGATGTGAATGCTGCACTTCATGTGTGGGGTGTCAAGATCTGCAGAATTGGAAATGGTTACATGAGAGGTGGGCAGGGGATGGGCTGTTCTGAAGGAGGAGTGCTGAAAAGATGAGAGAGAATAGGTAGAGGTGGTATGGACATTTGATTAGGAGGGGAGAGGGGAACCATATAAGGTCCATTGTTGGACTGCAAATAACTGGGGGCACAAGAGGTTGAAAATGACTAAAAAGGATGTGGGAGCAGGTTGTGCAGAGGGACATGGAGGCGGGCAGGGTGGAGGGAGACTTGCTTGGGCATAGGCGGGAGTGGAGGATTAGAACCTGCAGACCTGACGTTGGCCCAGGTGGGAGAAGGGTGAGGTGAAGATAATGAATGTTTGCCATATCCTAGTCACTTACTGCTGGCAAGCTCTAAAACTAACATCTGGAGTGAATGCAGTGAATTCCTCAATTCTTAACTTCTAAATTATGGAATGGATTGCAAAAATATAAATACTGTACAATGAGATGAATGACAAATAAAATTTGTTTCACCAGCACTGCTCATAATGCAAGGCATCACTCTTTAATTAAGTTAAAAATTTCCTAAAAAACTAATTTAGTAGTAGTAGATCAAGTTACTCACAAATCAAGGTTCCACTGTATTCCAAAAATGAAGTTTTTCCATAGAAAAGCCTGGGAAACCTTACTTTATGCAGTATATTCTTTCCTATACATCACAGAGCAATAATACTTGGCCAGAATGTAGAACACGTAGTACTCAATACTGCTGTCAAATGTCATACCTGTAGCTTTAATATAATTTAGTTACATCATATAATACATCTTTGAAGCTTAGGACAAGCTTAAAATACCACAAATTTTAAAGTCTGGGAAAGATCTACATGTGTAGCTTTGAAAGACTTGGATAAATTTGACAAAATATGTGTAATGTCATAAAGTCGCCAGAAATCACTTTGGGTATCCATTCTGGACAGGACTTACGTTCTGTAATGCATAGGAGAGAAAATGTTGCATAATGTATGTTTTCTCATGCGTTTCAATAGAAATCTTCATCTTCAATATCTAAATTACTATTAAAGATATGGCTTTGAAACTTATGGAATGTGGGAAATACCAACTTTTTCATGCATTGCCAAAGATTGAAACGTGTGGTTTTGTTAGATGTGGAGAAATTTGGCAGGACATGTGTAATGCAATTGATGCTAAAAATTGCCAGAAATCACCCATTGCCTCAAGGAGTATGCATGACTAAGAGAAGTTTCTTTATCTCAAATTGTTTTAAAGCTGCAGTCATGCTGTTTGGGAACAGTATGGAGTACACAATTCGCTACATTCTTGCCAAGATTTATTGTTTTGTGATGTATAGGAGAGAAAATGTCATATAAAGTATGCTTTCAAAGGCTTTTCAATGGAAAAACTGAATTTCTATTAAATTTACAACTTTGAAAGTTATAAAAATTATGCAATACCACTTTTTTTATGTACTTGCCAAGTTTTACATGTTTGATTTTTATAAAAGTGGGGAAATTCTACATGAGATGTGAAAAGCCATAAAGTGCTGGAAATCGCCAGAAATCCCTTTTTGTGTGAAAGAGAATGGAGGGAATTTCCTGAATTTCTATTAAAGCTAAAGCCATGCCATAATGCACAGGCATGTAGTATGGCATTCTATACATTCTTGCAAAATATTACAGTTCTGTGGTGTATAGCAGAGAAAGCAATGCAAAAAGTGTGTTATCCCATGCTTTTCAATAGGAAAAACTTCCTTTTTGCAATACAAGCTTTGAAAATTAGGGAAAATGTAAAATATCGAAATATTCATTTACTGGCTAGGTTGTACATGTGGGGTTTTGATAGAAGTGGAGAAATTCGACAAAGCACGTGTAATGCCCAAAAGTGCTCAATAATTACCAGAAATAACTATTTGTCTCAATGAGCATGCATGGCAAATGGGAGACCACTAGGTGGCGTTGACTGCTTGGCTTTTAAACAAATTTGACAGTTTTTAAAAAAACTCAAAAGGATACAAATCTCCTTTCCAAAGCAACCAACCAGGCTTCCAGGATCATGGTAGGGCTGCAGTTTTGGGCCCCCTTGAATGGCGTGAGGAGCTTAGCATGGGGGTGGCAATCTAAGCCTACCCCACGTTGCTTCTGCTGACCCATCATACTTAACTGCAGCACATTATTTCATCTGTAGAGATAGACACTGTGCTGGTTTGGAGCTGGGTGTCCATCTTTTCCAGCTGGTTTATTTATTTAGTTAGCTTTTATGCTTTTATTTTATTGTCTAATCATATGTCTGCATTTCATGTTGGGTTATTTTTGGTGTAAGTTGTAAGTTGTAAAAGGGACTGCCAGGTGAGTGTGAGACCTCCACTTACTTGGCAATGATAACTCCATTAATTAGTGTCTCCTGTGGGGTTGGATGGCACCCCCTCACAGGTTGTGCTGCTTCTATCACTGTGGGTTGTGGACGTCTGACTGGGGTGCCACCAGTCAGAGCTGTCACACGAAATAGGGGGCTAAACTTAGACTAGGGACGTGGAACATGGGGACCCTCTCAGGGAAGACTGGAGAGCTAATTACAACTTTGAAGCATGGGAGGGTCACTGTGGCATTCCTCCAGGAATCATAATGGAAGGGCAATAGGTCACAGGCCCTGGGGGAGGGACACAAACTCATCTATGCAGGTAGCAAAGAGGGACAATATGTGGTGGGTATTCTTTTAAGTAGTGAACTGCAGCAGGGGGGTCACTTCATTTAACCTACTGTTGATGTTAGTTTCTGTAGTTTGACAGGGTATTGGGGCTCCACCTTATAAGTTCATATGCCCCCAAGCAGGCCTGAGTGACACCATAAAACAGCGTTTTGGAATGATTTTGATGAGTTGGTACACTCAGTAGACAGCACAATTAATCAGGGCAGGGGGAATGAGTGCCTGATTATTGGGGTGACTTAAATGCACATGTGGGTAATGCTGGTCTGCAATATGAAGAGGTACATGTGGGATTTAGGCAGGTGGGGTTGGGCAGTTAGAAAGAACCATGAAAGGGAAATGCAAGTGGCTGAGATGCAAATGCTGTGATACATGAGTGGGGTGTCATGATCTGACAGAGTTAGATATGATTACATTAGAGGTAGCTTGGGTTGGGAGACATTGCAGAGAAGATGAGAGGGAACCAGTTTAGGTGGTATTGGCAGGTGATGATAAGGGGAGAGGAGGAGCTTATTAGGTCCATTATGGGACTGCAGGTGGTTGAGAGCACCAGAGGTAGAGGAAGACCAAAGCAGACATGGGAGCAGGTGGCGGAAAGGGACATGGAGGTGTGCAGGGTGAAGGGGGACTTATTGGGGAATAGGGAGGAGTAAAGGATTAGAACCCATAGACCCAACACTGCCTCAGGCTGAAGGAGGGTGAGATGATGATTGAGTTTCTCAATATCTATTAATGCTACAGCCCTGCTATTTTGCACTGGAAGGAATACCACATTGTCTACATTCTGGGAAAAATTTACAGTTCTGTGATGTAAAGGGAAGAAAATAATGAACAAAGTGTGTTTTCCCATGCTTTTCAAAGTTAGAAATTTAATCAAAAAGTGATTTCTGTGAGATTTGAGCAATTTTAGGCATTGCACATCTTTTGTCAAATTTCTCCACTTCTATCAAAACAACACATCTAAAACGTGGCCAGAACATGAGAAGGTTGGCATTTTACACTTTCCATAAGTTTAAAAGTTGTATCTTTAATAGAACCTGAGATATTGGAAAAACGAAGCCTTGTTCAGTTTCTCGATTTCTAATAAACTGACAGACATGCCGTTTTGCTCAGGCATGCAATACCACATTCTCTACATTCTGGCAAAAACTTACAGTTCTGTGACGTAAAGGAGAGAATATAATGCACAAAGTGTGTTTACCCATGTCTTTCAATAGGAACAACTTCGTTTTTGCAATATCCGAATTTCTAGTAAAGATACAGCTTTGAAACTAAGGGAAAGTGTAAAATGCCAAATTTTTCATATGCTGGCCAAGTTTTACACGTGTGGTTTTCATAGAAGTGAAGAAAGCAAGTGCAATGCCTTAAAGTGCTCAAAGTTGCCAGAAATCACTTTTTGTCTCAATGAGTATGCATGGAAAATAGATGTTCAGTTTCTGAACATCTATTAGAGCTACAGCCATACCATTCTGCACAGGCATGGAGAACCACATTCTCAAAATTCTTTGATAAATTTACATTTCTGTAATGTAAAGGAGAGAAAATGATGCACAAAGTGTGTTTTCCCATGCTTTTCATTAGTTAAAACTTCGTCTTTGCAATATCGCAATTTCAAATAAAGCTACAGCTTTGAAACTTTGGGAAAGTATAAAATACCGACTTTTTCATATAGTGGCGAAGATTTACACATGTGGTTTTGATAGAAGTGGAGAAATTCAGCAAAACATGGGTAATGCCTAAAAGTGTTCTAAATTGCCAGAAATCATTTTGTTTTCAATGGCTATGCATGGCAAATACAGTCAGGTCTCTTTTTATGCAGGGTTTACGTTCCTCAGAAAATCGCATAAAACGAATTTGCATAAAATGAAACAATAAGTTTATGGAAAAATGTGGGATAGAGGTGGGATAATTTATATGAACCTCAAATAAAATTGTATTTCAATTCAATTGTCTATCTGGTAAGGGTATACACAATCTACAAACTGTTTGTAAATCACTTTCATCATCAGAAATAACTGTCTTTGCAATAGATCTCTTTGATATAGACATTACATTTTCACAAACATATTTTTTCACACTCTCTGCAGACTTTTGTTTTGACCATCACCACCATTGTCATACCCATATCCCACCCTTGGCAGGGTTGGGTCTGCAGGTTCCCTGAACATGTTCTGATTGGAGACACTCCAGACAGTCGTCTGGAACACAGGGATATTGGCTGGGTTGTCTGTGTGGAGGTTCCAGTGTCAAACATGATAGTGTCCAGGGTCCACTTAAAAGTGTCTGGGGTCCACTTGAAAGCGTCTGGTGGGACACAGACAATTTTTGAGTACCTCAAGGTGTTTACCATCTACGTCTGAATTCAGATGCCTGAATTTATATCTTTTCTGCAGAGCACATATGTAATGTGAATCAACACAAAATTTCTATGAAAATATCTTAACCATGTAATGGAAAATGGCCAAGAATGTCCAAGGACACTTTGACACCAGCCTGCACCTAAAGTTGGTTTAATAATATCATGGTCATTTGAGACATCATCCACCAGCAGTTATTCTATAACATCATGGTTAAAAATGCTCAAATCACCTCCAAAATATGTTTTAATTTTTGAACATGTTCAGCCAGGATAAGGGTGTGATGATGATGGTATGATTGCTAAATGTCATGTACAAGTGCAGAACCCCTATTATGTATGCAAATTTCTGACAGAATAAAACTTCTATGACTGGCTAATACAGTGGTTGGTGGGTTTTATCAGTGTCATGGGCCTCAGTCAGCGTCATGCAGCCAAGTTGCGTTGGAGACACCAGTTCCCATGAGATCACTGAAGTTAAGCAGTGCAAGCCAATGTTAATACCAACATGGCTGGTTGGTAAAGAACGTTGGGTGCTGCAAATTAGCCCTCTCCATCATCCTTTCACCTACCTCCTCATCTTCCATAGGCAGCCTACTAAGGGTTCATCCTGTTATGGCTGCCTGGCTACTCCCCAACCCTTGAAACTAATCCAGTACTTCCTGAAAAAGCTTTCAGCATGCTTATTTGGCGAAATTTTTCTTAACCAAATGCAAACTGCATAACTTGGAAATCAAATGAAAAGAACCCACATAAAAAGAGAGCCAAATGTACATGGTTCAGTTACTCAATTTCCATGAAAGCTACAGCCATGTCGTTTTCAAAGGCATGGAGTGCAACATTCTCTACATGATGCAAATGAGAGAGTATAATGCACAAATTGTGTTTCCCCATGCTTTTCAATAGGAAAAACTTAGTTCTTGCAATATCTAAATTTCTATTAAAGATAGAGATTCAAAACCTAGGGAAAGTGTAAAATACCAACATTTCCATGTGCTGGCGAAGTTTTGCACGTGTGGTTTTCATAGAAGTGGAGAAATTCGATAAAACACATGTATTACCAAGAAGTTCTCAAAATCGCAATACTCTCTTTTTTCTTGATGAGTAAGCAATGCAAATAGATGGTTGCTTCTCGATATCTGTTAAAGCTACAGCCATGCCACATTGCAAAAGAATGGAGCACCACATTCTCTTCATTCTTACAAAATCTTACAGTTCTGTGATGAAAAGAAGAGAAAATAATGCCCAAAGTGTGTTTTCCCATGTTTTTCAATAGGAAAAACTTAGTTCTTGCAATATCTCAATTTCTATTAAAGATAAAGCTTTGAAACTTAGAGAAAGTGTAAAATACTTACATTTAAGGGTACTGGCCAAGTGTTACATTTGTGGTTTTTGATGGAAGTGGAGAAATTCCACAAAACATGTGTAATTCCAAAAAGTGCTCAACATGACCAGAAATCACTTTTTGTGAGTATCCATGGCAAATAAATGGTTCAGTTTCTAAATATCTATTATAGCTACAGCCATGCCGTTTTGCACAGGCATGGAGTACCACATTCTCGACATTCCAGCTAAAATTTACTGTCCTGCATAAAAGAAAGATTTTTCTCTCTATTACATCTCAACGTTTGTTTTCTCATGCTTTTCAATAGGAAAAACGTGATTTTTGCGATATCACAATTTTAATTGTACACACAGCTTTAAAACTCAATAAAAGTGTAAAATACTGACTTTTTCATGTGCGGGCCAAGTTTTACACGTGTGGTTTTGATAGAGAAGGCAAATTTGACAAAGATGTGTAATGCATAAATGTCTCAAAATTGCCAGAAATAACGTTTTCTCTGAGGGAGTATCCATGGGAAATAGATGGTTCAGTTTCTGAATTTCTATTAAAGCTACAGCCATGCCATCTTGCAAATGCATAAAGTACCACGTTCTCTACATCCTGGCAAAAATTTATAGTTCTCTGCTATAAAGGAGAGAAAATAACATCCAAAGTGTGTTATCCCATGCTTTTCAATAGGAAAAACTTCAATTTTGCAATATCTCAGATTCTATTAAAGATACAGCTTTGAAACTTAGTGAAAGTTTAAAATAGGGGTAATGTGCCTAATACCACACCCCTTTTTAAAATTTGGTGTATTTCTGTTATTTGTCAATTTAACAAATTACTTTCACGTGATTTTAGAAGCCTAAAAAAATGAATCTAATACCTCAAAGAATAAAATATTATAAGCATGTAAAACCACAATGAGTGCATTTTGGTAGTTACAAAAAATGTATTCCTAATATCACACCAGGGGTGTTCCTACTATATCCCTGTGTAATATTATGAATGCTATTTCCAATAACCATTAAAGAGAATATGGAAGGCAAAATAATTTAAAGATAGTTGTTTATCATTAATTACACAGGCTGGCAAAATAATACTTTTTAAAAATTGTTTAAGTTTTTGATAACTGATTTTCATACTATTAGGTGGGCTGATTCCAGAAATGAAATCGATTTTTTTCTATCACATAAGATTTTTTTCTGAAAACAATTTCATAGTTTGGAAGAAATAAGGGAAATTGCAAAATTTCGATGTTTTAATTTTGACTTTATCACTTCACAAATACATAATTTACAATTGTATTCTTGGTCTAGTAATGTTTAAAATACATAATGATTAAATGAACACAGTTAAAAATACTTATAATAGCGTTTTTTCTTTTCTGAAAAGTTCTTTTTCCTCTTTTCCTCTTGTGGAGTTGCTTGTGATCATCTCTTTATAACATCCAGCAGTAGTCAGCTATCATGCTGATGTTCCACTTTCCTTGATATCATCTTTCCATTTCTTTTAGGTCTTGGTGAAACCTTTCACCTTGCTCCTCACTGACTGCATCTAAACTTTCAGGAATATAGTCCAGGTGTGAATGCAGGAAATGTACTTTTAGACTCATGTTACACCCTAAATTCTTGAAGTTTGCTAGCATCTCTTCTACCACTGATTGTAGTTTTCATCTCTTTTATTTCCAAGAAAGCTGGTTACCACTTGATTGAATGATTTTCATGCTTTTCTCTCATTTGGGCCCATGATGCTTTCAAAATTTCTATTTTTTTTTCATGAGTTTTCTGATATCAGGTCCTGTGAATACACCTTCCTTTAGCTTTGCTGTGGATAAACCTGGGAACTTTTCACAAAGATATTTGAAGGAGTCTCCATCTTTTGGCAGTGCTTTAACAAATTGCTTCATAATGCCCAATTTAATATGAAGTGGTGGAAGTAAAACCTTATTTCAATTAATGAGACTTTCCATTGTAACATTTTTAACGCCAGGTTGTAAAGTCTTTCTTTTTGGCCAGTCTTTCATTATATAATGATGCTTTTTGTTCTGGCTGTCCCACTCACAAAGAAAGCATGGGAATTTTGTATAACCACTCTGCTGACCAAGCAGCATAGATATCACATTTAAATCTCCACAAACTGACCATTTGTGATCTCAATGTGAAATTTTATTAAGTATTAATTGAAGATTTTCATAGCTTTCTTTTAAATGAACTGAGTGGCCAATAGGTACTGAAGCATACTCATTTCCATTGTGCAACAGCACTGCTTTTAGACTTCTTTTTGATGAATCAATAAAAGGTCTCTATTTGTCAGGTGCATATTGTATATTGAAACATGCCATGAGACATATCATTACAATAAATGAGTTCACCCTCTTCAGAAAAAATCTGGCCAAACTCTTGTTCTCTACAGCAAAACCAAGAAAATTAAGTACCAGGAGCTAACAAATTTTTCCCTTTAATCTCAAACCTAAAAGTTGTGCTGATTCTTTAGGAAGACCCAAGTCTCTGACTTAATCATTCAACTCAGATTGGTTGAAAAGTTTAGGTTCATGACTGCCAGGGTCATATACATCATCTTTTTCTTTTTCATGACTTCCCCAAGGGTGTACTGCTTCCAAATCCTGACCAATATTTTCCAATGTATCTGGAGGGGAAGGAACAGGAATACTGGGCCCATGAGGGACAGGGTGTATTGCAGATGGTATATTCTTTTTGTTTTTTATATTAAAACCTTCCACATTGCAAGTACAAAAATAGCAGTCATTAGTATGATTTTTAGATTTTTTCAAAACCATTGGTATCCCAAATCGAAAAGACTGTCTTTTTCTGTGAAACTTTTGCCCTAATTCTTCTACACAAATAGAAAAAACTTTATGTGGGGCCCAAGACTTGTCTTGATCACCCAGTTTCATACGAAAGTAAGCAAAATACACTTCTTTTCACAAAATCTGGGATGCTCCTTTGATGTTTTTGACCATATATTCACCACAAATATAGCAGAAACAATGTGGTGAAATCACACATCCTCTGGAAGACATTTTTGTCAATCACAAACCAAGCAACAAAAAATGGTTCTTCTTTTAAAAAACTTTGAATAGATTCTCCTGATCACCTGCTTTGTCCTTAACAACAAAAGGTTAACTGTTATAAAAAGAGGTCCATACCAAGCACTGGCTTGAGTGAGATCAAGCCCTTTAATCTACAACAACTGCACATCTCTTTTTCATCAACGGGTGAAAGCACAATAAACACACACACCACAAGTTGAACCACAGTTACCATCAAAAAGAAAAAAGCATTTAATTAGATAAGATTTACATTATGTATACATGAAGAAACAATAGTCAAGAGGGATTGACCAGCATGGTCCATTAGTCATATATCACACAATAGGGGCTAGTTTAGTTGCCAAAGAGTATGTAAACAAAAGAAAGACAAAACAAATACAGCAGAGGAGAACCCTTAATATTCTAACACAGTGTTTTGTCTGATCTGCCCAAAACTAGCTGTCTAGACAGTGACAAATATCCCATTCCCTTATCGATGGTGAATGACCCTATCATCCTTTGACCCCATTTCAAGGGCCAAGCTATTCTGTCCAGGGAAAACTTAGACAATATTTCACCACAAATAATGGTCTACTATTTCTTAGAGTGTATTTATGTTGACCAAAACTCAATGTAACATTAATAAGTGCATACAAAGAATATTAGCTAGGAGATAGATATACTAAATTTCTAAATTGAATTTGTGATTAAAGTGTACGTGATGGAATGCTTTAATTATTTTTCCAGTAATCAGCATCCATAAAAGTATAAAAAACAATACTTGTTTTCAAGACAATTTTTCATCGCTGACCTGTGTTATTTATAATAGTTATTTATCATTATTGCCATTGTGATATTACAAAGAAGAGAGGCTATATATTTCCATAGTTTACATGTTAACAGGAATTAGCTGTTCAAACAGAAATCAAAAATATAGCGGTTATAATCAGTGGAACTGTGTGCAGTGTGCATAATATTGCAGAGTGATATTAGAATTTCAGTAGGGGTGTGATATTACGAACAACACAACTTTCCAATATGGCTTACTCTACAGGCAAAACAAAGAATAAACAAAACGTTATAGCTATATCTTCTTACCCTACATAATCATGTGGTTGTATTTATGTCATAATGATTAAGAATATCACTGACCTTTAAGAAGATTGATCAGGTTATAATGAAGTCGTCAAAAACTTTTGGTTTTCTAAAAACTTTAAAAAATTAATGCAAGCTAAATGCAACTGCTAATCTAAACAATGCTCTCACAGGACTGGTAGCATGTTGTCAGACACCAATTGAGCCAGTTTTCACCTAGCAGCAGCATCTAATTGGTGAGATAATGAGGGATGTGATATTATGCTAACGTGCAATAATAGGCAGACTTCCCTTACAGTCTTTTTCCATTACTGGCCAAGTTTTACATGTTTGGTTTTGATATAGGTGGAGAAAGTTGACAAAACGTGTGTAATGTCTAAAAGTTCTCAAAATTACTACAAAACACTTTTTGTCTCAGTGAGTATGCATGGCAAATAGATTTTAAGTTTCTCAATTTCTATTAAAGCTACACACATGCTGTTTTGCACTGGCATAAAGTACCACATTCTCTTCCTCCTTGAAAAGGACATAGCATGTA
>JAAFCE010009127.1:26633612-26649275 GCA_013389805.1 Trigoniulus corallinus | reverse complement strand
GGTAATAGTGGTACCCAGATTTCCCAAGTGGCCACCCATGTCAGTAGGAACTGGGGTTGCCTTGCTTAAGTTCAGAGATCAGATGAGAACTGGTGTCCAATGCAATTTGACACTCCCACTCTGGATGTTGAGGCACACATATCCTCTTGGTATCTTTGCTGACCTCTACACAAGTTCATTTTAAATTGTCTTAACACCTGAATTCTAGGTCGCTTGTGTCATTACTACTAAAACCACACATTAGCAAGATTGAGTGGTCTGTTCATGTACAATGTTTCTAATGCACAGCTTATGTTGTAAGTTCTGCACAATAGCAACATTCATAGTCAGGGGACATCTGCACAAATGGATTGGAAGTTTTTCATATCCATGATGCACCCCGGGGTCTTGCAAACTTTATAGCCATGAAAGCAAACGCCATATCCATGACCCTCTACCATTAAAAAGCCATAGGCTCTGCTAGGACCAGCCCGAATAGACACTATAGACATGAAAAAAAAGCAGCAGTGAAAGTCATAAACGTGTTTTACTGTATTTCAATTTCTATTGAAGATATATCTTTGAAACTTAAGGAAAGTGTAAAATACCGACTTTTTCATGCATTGGCCACGTTTTACATGTGTGGTTTTGTTAGAAGTGGAGAAATTCAACAAAACATGTGTAATGCAAAAAAGTGCTAAATTTCGCTAGAAATCACTTTTTGTCTCAATGAGTATGCATTGGAAATAGATGGTTCATTTTCTCAAATTCTATAAAAGCTACAACCATGCCATTTTGCACAAGGATGGAGTACCACATTCTCTACATTCTGCTAAAGATTTGCAGTTCTGGGATGTATAGGAGAGAAAGAAACTCACAAAGTGTGTTTTCACCATGCTTTGAAATGGAAAAACTTCATTTTTGCAATATCTGAATTTCCATTAAAGATACAGTTTTGAAACTTAAGGAAAGAATAAAATACCGACTTTTTCACCTACTGGCCACGTTTTAAACGTGTGGTTTTCATAGATGTGGAGAATTTCAACAAAACGCATGTAATGTCAACAAGTGCACAAAATTGATGGCAATCACGTTTTGTCTCAATGAGTATGCATGGCAAATAGTTGATGCTGTCATTTTCACAGGCATGGAGTACCACTTTATCAACATTCTGGTAAAAATTAGCAGTTCTGGGATATATAGGAAAGAAAATAATGCACAAAGTGTGTGTTTGCCATGCTTTTCAATTGAAAATTACCGATTTTGCAATATCTAAATTGCTATTAAAGATACAGCTTTGAAACTCAATTAAAGTGTAAAATACCGACTTTTTCAATTACTGCCCAAGATTTACACGTGTGGTTTTAATAGAAGTTTAGAAATTCGACAAAACATGTGTAATGACAAAGTGTTCAAAATCGTCTGAAATAACTTTTAGTCTCAGTGAGTATGAATGGTGAATAGATGGATCCTTTTCTTTAAATTCTGCAAAAGTTACAGCCATGTTGTCTTGCACAGGCGTGGTGTACCACTTTCTCTACATTCTGGCAACAATTTTCAGTTCTGGAATGTATTGGTGAGAAAATAATGCACAAAGCATGATTTCCCAATGCCTTTCAATGGAAAAACTTCACTTTTGCAATATTTCAATTTCTATTGAGAATACAGCTTTGGAAATTAATGAAAGTGTAAAATACCGACATTTTCATGTACAGGTGAAGTTTTACACCTGTGGTTTTGATAGAAGTAGTGAAATTTGACCAAACATTTGTAATGCCAAAAAGTGCTCGAAATCGCCAGAAATCACATTTTGTCTCAATGAGTGTGCATGGCAAATACATGGTTCATTTTATCAAATTCTATAAAAGCTACAGCCATGCCGGTTTCCACAGGCATGGCGTACCACTTTCTCTACATTCTGGCAAAAATTTGGAGTTCTGGGATGTACAGGAGAGAAAATGATGCACAAAGTGTTTTTTCACCATGCTTTTCAATGGAAAAACTACGTTTTTGCAATATCTCAATTTCTATTAAAGATACAGGTTTGAAACTTAAGGAAAGGATAAATGCTGACTTTTTCATGTACTTGCCAAGTTTTAAAGGTGTGGTATAATAGATGGCGAAATTCAACAAAACAGGTGTAATGCCAACATATGCTAAAAATCACCAGAAATCACTATTTGTCTCAAAAAGTATGCATGGCAAATAGATGGTCCATCTTCTCAAATTCTCTAAAAGCTACAGCAATGCTGGCTTGCACAGGCATGGAGCACCACTTTCTCTACATTCTGGCGAAGTCTGCTTTCCCAATGATGTTCAATGGAAAAACTTTGTTTTTTCAATACTTCAATTTCTATTGAAGATACAGCTTCGAAACTTAAGGAAAGTGTAAAATTCGGACTTTTTCATGCACTGGCCAAGTTTTACACCTGTATTTTTGATAGAAGTGTTTAAATTCGACAAAACAATTGTTTTGCCACAAAGTGCTCAAAATCGCCAGAAATCACCTTTTTGTCCCAATTAGTAGGCATGGCAAATATATTGTTCATTTTCTCAAATTCTATAAATGCTACAACCATGCCGTTTTGCACAGGCACGGAATACCACTTTCTCTACATTCTGTTAAAAATTTGCAGCGGTGGGATGTATAGAACAGAAAATAATGCACAACGGGTGTTTTCAAAATGCTTTTCAATGAAAGAACTTCATTTTTGCAATATTATTATTAATATATTTTACATCTACTTAACAGGCGAACCCTTATGAAGTGGATGGGGGTGAGGTGGGGGCTTGGTATTGTTGGAAGAGGAGGATGAAATGGTCATTAGAATAGCCAGAAGTAATGCTGGAAAGCGTGCTAATGACCCTCCAGAAAAAGGTGAAGGACAACTTCCCCAAAGAAATATCCTAAAATGAGGAGGAGTTGAATGAAAAATATGAAGGTATGAGAATAAAGGGAATAGCAGCTTAGCATATGGCAATAAGTAATAGATACACTGCTGTGCTGGGAGCGGCGAGTTGCATTGGACACACCAGTTCTCGTCTGATTGCTGAAGTTAAGCAACAAAAGCCCAGTTAGTACTGACATGGGTGGTCGCTTGGGAAAGCTGGGTACTGCTAATACCCAATAATCGTCGCATTTGTGTAGTGTCTGTGCAGCATATGCATTAGAACTGTGCTGTGGAGAGGTCTCTAATGACCTTGTAGTTGACAGGACCTTAAACACAAACAACAAACTGCTGTGCTATATGAGTAGCTCACAGTGTTGAGTTGCCTTCAAAATGAAATCAGAGAATATTTATATCATTTGTAGTGATGATTAAAAATATAACTTAATTAATAAAAAGTGAAATATAGATCATAAAAATTGTCAAAATGACATAAATTTAAAATGGGGTTAAAAGAGAAGTAAGCTTTTTCTTTAAAGATGATTTCAAGAGCAGGAAATCATTCTTCTGATTAAAATATCTCTCCACCATATGTATTGGGCTTTTTAACTTGACTGCATGAACAAAGAAGTTCTGCCATCAAGAATGAAGTCTTGGTACATGACATTGACCAGGGCATTGACAGAGTTCCACTATAGGCGATGCTGCCATATGATGCAATAGAAGGTAATAACTTTCTCAAGTGGTAGAGGTAGGCCACCACCTCAATTGATTATGACTGTATGTGGAGCAACATGATACTTCAAGATTACCTTATCATGGAATTTGGAAATATTTGCATGGAGAGAGGTACAGCATGTTGACCAGCACAAAATACCATATGTGATCTGAGGTTTAATCAAGGTTGTGAATAGCTTCTTCAATAAAGAGGGAAACTTAATAATGTCATTATTATGACATTTCACAGCATAAGCTGGTTTTGCCATCAGATATAGCTGATGAAGGTGGGGCTGGAAAGTTAGCTTCGAGTTCAAATAGTTTCCAAGGTCCCTAACAGCTGCACAATGTGGTACTATGGACCTATCAGTAAAAATGTAAGGATGAACCTTTGGGGACCAGATTCTATAAAGTGAAATTACATATGATTTCTTATAATTCAATCCAAGCTTGTTATTCTGAAGCCATTTTTCAACTTTGAATAAAGCCATATTCAGTTGAGAAGACAACTGTGCATCCTTAGTACACTTTGACAATTTAATATTGTCAGCAAATGCAAGTGGGTTTACCTCACTAGAAAAGTTTTTGAAAAGGTCATTCATATATATATTAAATAGAACTGGGCTGAGGGCACTGCCTTGGGGTAGGCCCACATTCTGTAAATAGGAGCTCTGGCTCCTAGTGTGACCAATCCTTACATAATTTGGGTGTGCATTGAGATAATTTTCCAGGAGGATTAACAGGTTACCTGCCAGACCATAGGTATGCAACTTCCAAAGAAGAAGTGGAGTGCACACCTTGGAAAGGTCATAATACAGGGCGTCTACTTGTTGTCTTTGATTATATGCAGCTTCAATGGAAGATAAATGTGCCAATAGATTAGATTCAGTGGATTGGCCCTTTAAGAAGCCATGCTGAGAGGGATTTAAGAAACCTGCTCTCCAAGAGTTCAATTTGCCCTGAATTATGTATTCTAAAATTTTTGCTATAGGAGGTATAATGGATGTAGGGCAGTAATTTGATGGATCCAGCTGTGAACCGTGTTTGAAGATCAGAATTCCATGGGAAGTCTTCCAGGCTAAGGGTACAAAATGAAGCTGCAAGTATTTAGTAGATAATGTGGCCAGCACTGGAGCTAAAAGGTCACCATAGGCCTTGAACATAATAGAATGAATTGTCAGGTGAAGGAGCAAAACAGGGTTTCAGCTTAATTGCCAAAAGGACCTTAGATGAGGTTATTGAATCACAAATTAGGGCCTCCCCACCTTCAGGAAGACAGTATGGGTAATGGATTCCAGTTAATGATTGTGATCGCCTGTTTGCCAGATTGGAATAAAAAATTGACAAAAACCTCCCCTACATCAGCTGGATTGGTAACTACATTGCCATTAAGGTAAAGTGCAGGAGTTTCATTTTGAGTGGAAATCAATGGCTTGTACTGTGTCCAAAAGGTGTGGGCAGAATTCTGGTGGTGTGCAAGGTTTGCATGGAACATTTGATGGTCATGGCCAAGCAGGTACTTTACCTTCAACCATGCCTCAGCAAAATGATACCTGCAGTCCAATGATGGGGCACATTTTCACAAAGAAAAAAGTCTCCTTTTCCTATTGATTAACTTAATCAGCTCAGAGGTGAACCAGGCAGGATAGTTAGAATACTTCCTTAGGGGGGTAGTAGTAGGTTGGAAATCCTGCATAGCACTGAGCATTTATTTATTTCATGCACATATCACACTTGTGCAAAAACAGGGGTCACACATCTAAAGGGACAACAAACTCACAAAATAGAGAGAGAATCACCTCAAGGAAGTTGGTGATAGCACAAATGATTATAAAGAGCTCATCTGTAGGGTATTCCAGGTTTGAACTTGGAACGATGTGTGCAATGGACAGATATGTCTAAACAGAAGTATGTGGATGGGATGTTTGTTATATCTCAGGGTTTAAGCAATGATCAATAACTGATAAAAGGAGAGGTAGGAGGCTAGTGTCATGATGTGAAATCTTTTGCATAGAAGGGTAACTGAACACCAAGGGGGGAGATGAAGAATGATGCAAAGTTTTCTATTGAATGGTATGTGCATGGAGTGAAGTTGTGAGTTGTTCAGCCCTACTAGGAAAGCAGCAGCAAAACTCAACACACGAAGGACCTTTGTAGGAAAAATAGTAAGAAGGGCCTTACAGGAAACTAGCAGCCCTTTCTTGTGTTGAATTTAAAAATAGTTTTGACCAATTTGTATTTAAAAGGTGGTAGTGTAGCATTATGTAATTGCCTTTCTGGGGCCCTATGATGGGTAGAGGAGGTTAGTTTCAAATTCAACTTAAGTACTAAGGATGGAAGGTGAGGGTCCAATTTGGAGAGGGGAGAGTTGCAAATACTGAAAAAGGCAAATCAGAAAAACACAGGTCTAAGAGCTGATGATTGGCATTAAATAAATTATTATGCTGGCCTAGCCTAGTAAGAGAATATAGAGATATTAAGGATGTGGCTTTAGAAGCTTGAGTGGTCCCATAATACATTGGAACTGGGGCTGTCCAGTCGATGAGTGGAATATTAAAGTCCCCCAATAGCATAATAGAATAGTATAAGGTGGGCTTGGCAGCTAAGGATTCGATCAGTATGGTACAGGTCACTGATCGCAAAGAAGGAGAGAGATAGCAAGCCACTATAGTAACTGGTTCCAGGTCCCTACCCCTTAAAGAGACAGCCAGTATGAGGTCTTGCACACATAAATTTGAAATAATGTGGCAGTGTCTTCCTGATGTGGATGTGTTAATGGCAATTAATATCCCCACACCTGTGAAGGAGGCCATTTTATCACCTCTAAAAATGAGGTGATGTGTTTGGAAATTGTTTTGTGAATTAATCATTGGAGATTGCCAGGTCTCAGTCAGAACAATGATGTCATAATTACAGAGGGAGATGTTAGCCATGAATGTATCACCTTTGTTCTGGAGGCTTCCAATATTTTGGTAGTATAACCTGATTAATTTTGTTTCAGACATTAGGTAGGGACAGCCTGTGGGTTGCCTCTCTCCCCACATCTTCTTCACAAATTGGTAATGTAACTTGGGAACCATAGAATCATAGAGTCTATAAATCGCTTAACCTCTGAAATGAACAGGCCAAAAATCATCCACCATTAATTCATCTGGATCATTGCCAGAATAATTAACAGCAAATGAGGAATATGTATCATATATGTATCATGTATCACTACCCTTGGGTTTCCCAGCTACTGGGGAACTCGGGTTCAAGATGGCCTTCTTCAACATACATATCTCAGCTTTCATCTGAGCCAGCTCTAATCTTTAAGAGCTTACAACCCCCACACTCTGCAGCTTTCTTTGGAGGCATTTTAATATTCTGAGCTCTCAAAGTATTGCACAACTTAAGTAAATAAGTAATACAAATATCAAAATGGGGTCCCTTAAACAATTGAAAATACCCAACAATTTTATAAGAACACTCAAAACCTATAAACCAGAGATCATTAGAAATCTTTTGTCAATAAAAACCAAACATTCAACTAGAAAACAAAAACGTTACAAGAACTACTCCCTGTTACTTGGACAAGTCCGTCAGAAAAGTGTGATGAGTCACCTCACGTGACTAACACTGGTAAGTAACACTAACACACAAACAATCACCACAATCCCATAAATTCAATAGCAACAACAAAGACAGACAACCCAAACTAATATTTTGTTTTAATATTTTGTTTAATATTTTGTTTTGTTTAATATTTTGTTTAATATTTTCGAGTAGGATTCTTTGCGTAGTGCAACATGGCGGCCCCCACAGAAGATATTGCAATTGAATATGGTGGACTGCAATAGGGTGGTTATTGACAGTACCCAAAAATGAAGCTGAACAAATACAAAATTGTATAGTTTTCAATTAAAGAAGTAATTTCATTTTAAGAATATTAAGAACATCGTCATCATACCCTTATCCTGCCATCTCATTGTTCATGTTATTTCTTAAAAGCATTGGTGATGCATCAGTCACCACCTCCTGCACCCATTAGAGAGGTCAAGTTCTGAAAATGGTGACCTGTATTAGGTGTACCAAAAGAGGGGTGTACCCATTAAAGAGGTGTACCATTTAGAGGGGTAGTAATAACATTAAGCCTATGAGAAAAAAATCGGTGTGGGAAGAATCTGTACCAATATGAGGGGTGTACCCTTCAGAGGGGTGTACCCATAGAGAGGTTTCACTGTATTTCAATTTCTTTAAAAGTTACAGCCATGCCATTTTGCACAGGCATGGAGTACGACATTCTCTTCATTCTGTGAAAAATTTACAGTTCTGTAACTTTTGGAGAGAAAATAATGCTCAAAATGTGTTTTCCTATTGAATTCAATGGAAAAACTTTATTTTTTCAATATCTCAATTTCTTTAAAAACTACAGCCTTGCCATTTTGCATACACATGGAGAACCACGTTCTCTACATTCGTCAAAAAATTTACAGTTCTGTTGTGCTTAGGATAGAAAATAATGCTCAAAGTGCATTTTATCACACGGAGTACCACATTCCCTATATTCTGGAAAAATTTACAGTTCTATGATGTATAGGAGGGAAAATAAAGGACAAAGTATGTTTTCCCATTAAATGCTAAAGCCATGCCATTTTGCACAGGCATGGAGTACCATGTTCTCCACATTCTGGGAAAAATTTACAGTTCTGTGATGTTTAGGAGAGAAAACACATGTAGTACAACATGTAGTACAACATTCCCTAAATTCTGTCAAAAATTTACAGTTGTATAATGTATAGGAGAGAAAATAATGCATGGTGCATATTCCAATTGACTTAATTCAAAAATCTGCGTTTTTTTGCAATATCTCAATTTTTATTAAAGCTATAGCCATGCCGTTTTGCAATTGAATAGAGTACTGCATTACCTACACTCTGGCAAAAATTTACAGTTCTATGATGTATAGGAGAGAAATCAATGTGCAAAGCATGTTTTACCATTGATTTCAATGGAAAAACCTCAATTTTTTTTGCAATATCTCAATTTTTATTAAAGCTACAGCCATGCCGTTTTGCATATGCATGGAGTACCACATTCTCTACATTCTGGCAAAAATCTGCACTTCTGTGATGTTTAGGAGAGAAAATATCGCAAAAAGTGTATTTCTGCACATGGATTACCACATTTCCGACATTCTGGAAAAAAATTTACAGTTCTATGATGTATAGAAGAAAAAATAATGCACAAAGTGTGTTTTCCCAATGATTTCAATGAAAGAACTTAATTTTTTTTCAATCTCTCAATTTGAATTAAAGCTACAGCCATACCATATTGCACATGATTGGAGTATCACATTCCTTACATTCTCACAAAAATTTACTGTTATATCATGTATTGGAGAGAAAAAACTCACAAAGTGTGTTTTCCCCTGATTTCAATGGAAAAATTTCATTTCATGATATATCTCAACTTGTATTAAAGCTACAGCTGTGCCATTATGGACATGATTGGAGTATTGCATTCAATACATTCTGGCAAAGATTTTCAGTTTTATGATGTATAGGAGAGAAAATAATGCACAAAGTGTGTTTTCCTATTGATTTCATTCAAAAAACTTCATTTTTCTGCAATATGTCAATTTCTATTAAAGCTACTGCCATTCCATTTTGCAAGTGAATTGAGTACCACATTTCCTACATTCTGGAAAAAGTTTACTGTTCTATGAGGTATAATTGAGAGAATAATGCACAAAGTGTTTCCCCATTGATTTGAATGGAAAAACTTCATTTTTTTGATATATCTCAATTTGTCTTAAAGCTAACGCAAAGCCATTTTGCACATGATTGGAGTATCACATTCCTTACATTCTCACAAAAATTTACTGTTATATGATGTATAGGAGAGAAAAAACTCACAAAGTGTGTTTTCCCCTGTTTTCAAAGGAAAAATTTCATTTTATGATATATCTCAACTTGTATTAAAGCTACAGTCATGCCGTTACGCACATGATTGGAGCATTGCATTCGATACATTCTGGCAAAGATTTTCAGTTCTATGATGTGTGGGAGAGAAAATAATGCACAAAGTTTGTTTTCCTATACATTTCATTCGAAAAACTTCATTTTTCTGCAATATGTCAATTTCTATTAAAGCTACTGCCATTCCATTTTGCAAATGAATTGAGTACCACATTTCCTCCATTCTGGCAAAAATTTACAGTTCTATGAGGTATAATTCAGAAAATAATGCACAAAGTTTTTTTCTAACATGTAGTGCAACATTCTCTAAATTCTGTCAAGAATTTACAGTTGTATGATGTATAGGAGAGAAAATCATGCACGGTGTGTATTCCCATTGACTTAATTCGAAAATCTGCATTTTTTTGCAATATCTGAATTTCTATTAAAGCTATAGCCATGCCGTTTTGATTTGAATAGAGTACCACATTCCCTACACTCTGCCAAAAATTTACAGTTCTATGATGTATAGGAGAGAAATTAATGTGGAAAGTTTGTTTTACCATTAATTTCAATGGAAAAACCTCACTTGTTTTCTAATATCTCAATTTCTATTAAACCTACAGCCATGCCATGCCGTTTTACATATGCATGGAGTACCACATTCTCTACATTCAGGCAAAAATCTGCACTTCTGTGATGTTTAGGAGAGGAAATATCACAGAAAGTGTATTTCTGCTCATGGAGTACCACATTCCACATTCCACATTCTGGAAATAAATTTACAGTTCTATGATGTACAGAAGAGAAATGAATGCACAAAGTGTGTTTTCCCGATGATATCAATGGAAGAACTTCATTTGTTTGCAATCTCCCAATTTGTATTAAAGCTACAATTCTATGAATACAATTCTATGCTTACAATTCTATGATGTATAGAGGAGGAAATAATGTATAAAATGTATTTTCTGATTGATTTCAATGGAAAAACTTCATTTTTTTTAAATATCTCAATTTCTATTTAAGCTACAGCCATGCCGTTTTGAACATGCATTGAGTACCACATTCTCAATATTCTGATAAAAATTTACAGTTCTATGATGTATAGGAGACAAAATAACACCCAAAGTGTATTTCCCACATGGAGTACCACATTCCCTAAATTCTGGCAAAATTTACAGTTCTGTGATGTAAAAGAGAGAAACTAACACACAAAGTGTATTTTCCCATTGATTTCAATTGAAAAACTTCATATTTTTGCAATATATGAATTTTCTGTTAACACTACAGCCATACCATATTGCAGATGAGTACCACTTTCCCTACATTGTGGCAAAAATTTACAGTTCTGTGAATCTTAGGAGAGAAAATAATGCACAAAGATTTTTCCCATTGATTTCAAAGAGCATGGCTACAGCCATGTTATTTTGCAAATGAATCAAGTTACACATTCCATACATTCTGGCAAAAGTTTTCAGTTCTATGATGTATAGGAGAGGCAATAATGCACAAAGTGTGTTTTCCCATTTACTTCAATGGAAGAACTTCATTTTTTGCAATATCTTCATTTCTATTATTGCTGCAGCCATGCCTTTTTGCAGAAGAATTGAGTACCAGATTTTCTACATTCTGGCAAAAATTTACAGTTCTATGATGTGTAAGAGAGAAAATAATGCACAAAGCATTTTTTCTTATTGATTCGAATTGAAAAAGTTCATGTTTTTGTAATATCTCAATTTCTATTAAAGGTACAGCCATGCTGTTTTACATAGGCATGAAGTACCTCATTCTCTATATTTTCAAAAAAATTACAGTTCTGTGATGTTTAGGAGAGAAAGTAATGCACAAAGCGTTTTCCCACATGGAGTACCACATTTAAAATGTTTATGGGTACACTTCATGACTCAATGGTACATACAAAATTGGACATGGATTTGGCTACTGACAGCACAGCTGAGTCAGAATCGACATACAATATATGGTCAGAGAGGTAAACCCAATTGCCTGCCCCTCTTAATGGATTTGGAACCACTTAGCATATACTATGAAAATGTATGAAGTTTACATTTGAAACAAGATGTACTTCTGACTAATGCTTTTTTGGCCAATTATGATATTATCGTGCTGTCAGAGACGTGGTTGTTGGAGGAGATTAGTTCAACCGACTTGTTTCCTTTTGACTATGTTGTCTTTTGACAGGACAGGCTGAACTCTTACTTTGGTGGGGGGCTATTAGTTGCCATAAATCTGGCCACTCTGGGTGGTGAATGAGGGACTGTTGCCAGCCTTTGCCAATATGATCATGTGTTGGGCATCTCTTTAAATTTGTTTGGTAGAGGACGTCTGACAACAGTTGTTGGCCGCTTATCTCCAGCATTAACAACAACAGAATTTTCACCAGTGTTGGATGCAGTTGTGACAAATTTGGCTCAAGTTTCTCCAGTATTTGTAGTTGTGACTTCAGCATCCCACCAATTGATTGGTTTGCCAAAACACCTCAGTATCTGGGATACTCACAGGTTACAAAAGCCCAGTCATTAATTGTACTCACTACCTTTACCAAGCTGCCTCAGCTTAATGCCATTCAAAATTTTATGGGTCGATTACTTGGTCGATTAGAGGACTCTAACCCCCTCATTAAGCTTTACCCACTTCACCCTGCACTACTATTTACATTTCAGTGGGCACCCCAAATGCCAGAGCCACCATTGGAAGGACAACCTGGCTATGACTGGCATGGAGGTAACTATATTCAACTATACCGTTGTCTGGAAAGTACTCCATGGGCAGCAGTGATTAAAAACCCAGATACTGAGGTAGCAGTGGAAGAATTTTACGTGGCATTTGATCAGCAAGCGAATCCTGTGTTCCTATGAAAAATATTGTTAGGCGAAAGTGACCTTTTCCTCACTGGTTCAGCCCTGAGTTGATCCAACTAAGAAAATTAAAAAGGCGACTCTTTTCCATAAATAAGAAACACAATTCTGTTACTTTACAGAGATGTTACTCTGAGAGCTATGATAAAACGTCTGTTGATTAAAGCATGGCAAGAGTACCTCAAAAAGTTGTTGTCCAAGTGTAATTCCCCCAGTCGTTTTGGGCTGGATTTAGGAAACTGAGTAAGGGTGAGGATGATGGAATTACCTTGTCTTGCAATAATCGTTTGTCCTCGAACCCAACAGAGGTTAGCAACTCTTTTATTGAGCACTATGCAAGGCAGCAGAGGTCATCTCATAGGGGGCCACCTTCCAGGCATTGCCAGTGTCTTAACTGCAGAGCTCACAGCTCTGCACAGGGACTGGAACTCATCCAATTACTAAATGACAGATACTGTTATTGTGACTGACTCCCTATCCTCCCTTCAGCTGTTGCACACCCTATATGGCAGACATGCCATCATCCAGGGTGTGCACAGATTGCTGCTTGTGATTCATAAGCAGGGCAAGGCAGTGCTGTTTATGTGGGTCCCAGGGCATGTTGGCATCATGGGCAACAAGAGGGTGGATGCCCATGCCCATCAGGTGGCACACTTGCCAGGTATACCCAATGTTGCTGTCCACTCCTCTGATGCTCTCCCAATCGTTTGGCAGGCCATCCATGACAGATGGCGGTCCCAGTGGCTTGCAGAGACCACCAACAAACTCCACACACTGGAGGTTGCACTTGCTAGGCTTCAGATCAGTCACACATTCTCACCCACTCCTACATTCTATGGGGTGAGGATCAACCATGGTGTGACTTCTGTTGGGAGCTCTCACAGTGACACACATGTTTAGTCACTGTGAGAGAAACTGAGAACTTAGATGGCGACTGGGAGTCAGTCCAGAGCTCTCCACCTCACTTGGGGTTAACCCTCAGGGGGGTTGAGAGCTCGCTTGTATATGTCAATGAGGCTGGCCTCTTTCACCAAATCTGATTTATTTAATTTCTTCTTGTATCCTTATAGCTTCTGCCTTTTTATCTCTGTGTTGGTTTTGGCTTTTGCTGTTTTTGTTTCCATGTCTGTTTTGGCTTTTGTCGTTATTTATTTTCCAAATATTTATCAGGCTTTTGCCTTTTTATTCTGATTTTTTTAGAGGGCTTTTGCCCTTATTTGTTGTCATCATAGTGGGATGGCCATTTACACCCCCACCATGACGATTGTCTTTCTGCACCCTAATGATCTTTGTAGTTGATGGGCCCAAAAACCCAAACAAACAAACAATGAGGTTATTCCCAAGAGGTGTTTAGTTTAGCATTTGCTGACGACTTAAAACTTTCATGCCTTATAGTGGTCTTACAGTCAGCAGTGCAATTCAATGAGTCCTTGGGCATTGTTGTATCTTGGCTGAAAAAGAACAACCTAGCTTGAACCACAGTAAGACCCTTGTGATATCATTCCAACAGATTCAGTCACCTCTCATGTTCTCCTATACATTTAGTGATGGCTCCCAAATACATCAAAATGATGTGGTGCATGATCTTGGGGTTATGCTCAATACTAAGTTGTAATTCTCAAGTCATGTACACAATTTGTATTTAAAGGTAAGGAGAGTTTATCATTCTATTGCATTTATGAGTGGAATGCAGAGCGTTCCAGCTTTATTGAATCTTCTTTTTCACAGCCTGATCAAACCAGCAATTGCTTATTGCATTATTTGCTGGTCAGGATGTGGCCCACCTCACATGAACAAATTGCTTAAACTACACAAGGCATCAGGATTGTTGGTGTCAAATACAAGTAAAGATAGGAAGTCTCATTTTGGAGTTCACACACTGCCTTTGGCAAAGTTTGCAATATACAAAAGAATTATGTGGCTTCACTGTTTGTTCAATAATGCATTGGGCTCCCTTACATTTTTTGTTCCTAGTTGGTGCTTGTGACAGTGAGATCTGTTTGCATGTGTAAGTTACAAGCACAATCCTGTGTACCAGGCTTCCAGGGATTTTAATGGACTTGAGTTGACCCTGGATGGCTTACCATTGACCACCAAAGCACTCAAACAAAAATTGCTCTTATGCTTACTTCAGGGGCTGTGATGAAGTGTGTTGTGCAGATACCCCACTAATTGGGATGCTTTGAACTTTTGAATGGTTCTTAGTGATTTTTTTTATCAGTATTCTATATTTTAAAAATTCAATACCTATTTTTAAAATTTCTTTACACTTTCTTTAACTTATATCCCAGCAGATGGATTATACATTTTATAGTGCTGGTCACTGTTTATGTTGAATTGCTAGGCCAAACTCCCCTTCCATAATTCCCCCATTCATTAGACCCTCCTACCACAAATTTACACTATGCCCCTCCAAAAAGTCATCACTTGTCCCTTGTTTTGTCTAACATCTTAGTGATGTGCATTGCACCCTCACCCCATCCCCTAACTATGGGTTGTCCTGTTTATGGGATGTTAAGCATCAAGTATCAAGTATTCCCCACATTCTAGAAAAAATTTAGTTCTATGATGTATAGGAGACAAAATAATGCACAAAGTAAGATTTCCCTTTCATTTCAATAGAAAAACTTCATTTTTGTCATAATATCTCAATTTCTTTTAAAGCTACAGCCATGCCATTTTGCACATGATTGGAGTATCACATTCTCTGAATTCTGGCGAAAATTTACATTTCTGTGATGTTCAGGAGAGAAAATAATGCACAAAGTAGCAATGAGGTTTTCCATAGGGATGGAGTACCACATTCTCTACATTCTGACAAAATGTAACATTTCTGTGATGTTTAGGAAAAAAGTAATGCCAAAAGTGTGTTTCCCCACATGGACTACCACATTCCCTCCATTCTGGCAATTTTTTTAGTTCTATGCTCTGTGATTGAGAAAATAATGCACAAAGTGTGTTTTCCCATTAATTTAAATGGAAAAACTTCCTTTTTTAGCGATATCTTATTTTCTATTAAAGCTAAAGCAATGCCATTTTGCACATGAATGGAGTAGCACATTCCCTACATTCTGGCAAATGTTTACACTTCTATGCCATATAGGAGAGAAGATAATGCACAAAGTGTGTTTCACCATTGATTTCAATAGAAATTTTACAATATATCAATTTCTATTAAAGCTGCAGCCATGCTGTTTTGTGCAATAATCAAATTCCACGTTCTCTAAATTCTAGCAATAATTTTCTGTTCTATGATGTATAGGA
>JAAFCE010009127.1:26565830-26588155 GCA_013389805.1 Trigoniulus corallinus | reverse complement strand
GGACCCAATATAAGCAGTTGATTTCAACTCAAAATGAAACCCCTGCTGTTTACCAAAATGATAAGTTAGTTGCAAATCCAGCTGATGTAGGTGACGTCTTTGTCAATTTTTACTCCAATCTGGTGTCTGTGGGATCACAATCATTATTAGTTAAACATTAACCATAGAGTCTTCCTGATGGTGGTGAGGCCCTAACTTGTGAAACAATAACGTCCTATGAGGTTCTCTTGGCAATCAGGAAGCAGAAACCCTCCTTTGCTGTTCTGTCTGACAAAATTCCCTCCATCATGTTCAAGGCATTTGGTGACCTTTTAGCCCCAGTGCTGGCCACTTTATTTACAAAATGCTTGCAGCATCAATTTGTACGCATGGCCTGGAAGACGTCACATGTAATTCCAATCAGTAAACTGGGTTCATGTCTCGTCCCAGCAAATTACCACCCTATATCCATTATACCTCCCATAGCAAAAATCCTAGAATGTATAATTCAGGGTAAATTGAACTTCTGGAGTAAAAACTTCTAAAATTCCTCCCAGCATGGTTTCACAAAGGGCTGATCCACTGAAACAAATTTATTAGCACACTTATCTTCCATTGCAGATGCATTTAGCCAAAGACACTAAGTGGAAGCATTGTATCTGGACCTGTCTAAGGAATTTGACAGGTTGTCCACCCCACTTCAACTCTGGAAGTTACAGACTTATGGTCTGGTATAATTTGTTAGTATTCCTGGGTAATTACCTTAAGGGATGTCCAAATTATATAAGAATCGGCAAAACTATTAGCCAGGACTCATATTTACAGAGTGTGGGTCTACTCCAAGGCAGTGCTCTTGGCCATGTTCTTTTAAATATACATGTGAATGGCCTATTCCAAGTCTGTCTACAAGAGGAAAGTCCTCTTGCATTTGCAGATAATATCAAATTATCAAAAAGTATTACAAATCCACAGTCACCCTATCAACTAAATATGGCTTTATTTAAAGTAGAAAAATGGCTTAAGGATAATGAGCTTGGATTGAACTACAGCAAATCATATGCCATCTCCTTTTACCAAATCCAATCTCCAAATTATTACCCCCTTCACCTTTTCAGATGGCTCTCCAGTACCACTATGTGCCATTGTAAAGGACCTTGAGATCTATTTGAATGCAAAGCTAACCTTCCAGCCCAACCTCCACCAGCTACATCTGAAGGTGAAATGAGCATATGCTGTGATCAGTCATAAAAACAATATTTTTCAGTTTCCTTCTTTATTGATTTAGCTGTTCACAAGTTTAATCAAACCCCACCTTATATGTGGTATGTTGTGCTGGTCATCATGCAGTCTATCAGTCCATGCAAAGATTTGTAATTTGTATGGTAAGGTAATCTATAATTATAATTTGCCTCTGGGTACAGTCAAAATTACTTATGGTGGGAGCCAAGCTCTTCTCTTGAGAAATTCATTATGATCAGTCGTATTAAGTGTCTACATCGAGTATGGTGGAAATTTACCGACTGTCCAGCTCTTTTGTTCAATTTATGCATCCATGTACCAGGCCGACCTTCTTGGCAGCAGAACCTTTTGTTAATGCAGGTGAATTAAATAGCCCATTACATTTAGTGGAGCAAGATTTTAATCAATTGCAGTTAGACATAGATAATTTATTACTACCGAAATCGTCCTTAAAGAAAAAGCTCATTTCCCTTTTAACCTAATTTTAAATTTATGTCATTTAGGAAATATTTTATGATTAGTCTGCATTAAATTGTGTTTTAAAATTAATTTATATTTTTAATTGCCAATAACAGCAATTTAATTAAACTTGGTGTTTATATTCTTAAGGCTCTGGTCATCTGTGTGTTATAATTATAGATCACATTGGTATTATTTCTATCACCTTATACTTGTTGAAATAGGCATCTATTACTATAAAACTTTATAGCTTATATCAAGTTGTATTCATTTTACAATGGTTCTTGGAGGAATTTTGGTTTTCATTCCCTTGGGAGGGCAATTTGTTCAATTTAGCATGGCTTTAACAATTTATTGTTTTATACTTCCACCCTTTCCCTCAACACACATCCCTTTCACCCCACCCCATCCACTTCATAAGGGCTCGTCTGTTAAGTGGATGTAAAATAGTCGCTATAATAATAATAATATCTCAACTCCCATCTCGGCTCTACAGCCATGCTGTTTTTTAAATCATTGGAGTACCACATTCCCAACATTCTCAAAAAGATTTATGGTTCTATTATGTATAAGAAAGAAAATATTACACAAAGAGGGTCTTCCCATTGATTTTAATGGAAAAAAATTCATTTTTCTTAATGCTATATCTACATTTCTATCAAAGCTAAAGCCATGCCATTTGCTGGGTCACCCCATGGGGTCACCCCAGCCATGTGTATGAAACCTGCAGGAGCATTGGCACTGCTTGCCATGGGGAATGCCAGCCTACCCCACAGAGGACTCTTGGCATGCTATCTGTCACAGGGACCAAGGTCCCAACCCCCATGACATTGTGACCTACTGATGACAGCAGCCATTGGCCAGCTCATGCATGCCTAATGGCCACTGGCACTGGGGTTCTGATCCCCTGCACTGTAGGTTTTACATAGTCTGAATTTTGAATAATAATACTAGCTAATAACTAAATTATACACAGATATGGACACATACACACATACACATTTGCATAATTAATATTCCCACATACAACATATAAATACACCACTTACTTCTATAGTAGAACATAACACACAATACATACATATATATGCACAGTACAGATAAGTTATTATATATATATATATATATATATATATTTAGCCATAAGGGATTGGTGGTCGGCCCCAATGCGGTCACAGACAGTGCAGATGATGCTGTCAAAACCACACTGCAGTCAGTGTCAAATGCCACAAGGTTAGGCTTAAAGCCAAACCCCGCAAAAAGTTCACCACTGCCAAAAACGCATCCCAACACCCATGGCCCTACCTGAACTTGCAGCCTAGGGTACAACGGCTTGAAAACGGTGGGTGTTACCCTAAAGAAGGCTGGAAATGTGCCCCAGCAGTCAAACATTTGTAAAATTTATTGAGAGCAAGATAATTAGACACATGGATGGCAAGCACCACCTAGCGGTCCCACAAGTTCTATTATGTATAAGAAAGCAAATATCGCATAAAGTGTGTTTTCCTATTTATTTCAATGAAAAAACTTCATTTTCTATTTGATATATCTCAATTTCTATTAAAGCTACAACCATGCCGTTTTGCACATGATTAAAGTACCACATTCCCTACATCCCATCCAAAATTTACAGTTCTGTCATGTATAGGAGAGAAAAACCACAAAGTGTGTTTTCCCATTTATTTCAACGGAAAAACCTCATTTTTCTTTTTGATAACTCTGAATTTCTATTAAAGCTATAGCCATGCCGTTTTGCACATGATTGGGGTGCCACATTCCCTACATTCTCACAAAAATTTACAGTTTGATGTTATATAGGAGAGAAAGTATCAACAAAGTGTGTTTTCCCATTGATTTCAATGCAAAAGTGCCATTTTTCTTTTTCCTATATCTCAATTTGGAGATATAGGAAAAACCTTCATTTTTCTTTCTGCTTTATCTCAATTTCCATTAAAGCTACAGCCATGGCATTTTTCAGATGATTGAAGTACCACATTCCTTACATTCTGTCCAAAATTTAAAGTTCTATCACGTATAGGGAAGAAAACGCAAAGTGTATTTTTCCATTGATTTTAATGGAAACACTTCATTTTTCATTTTGCTATTTCTCAATTTCTATATAAGCTACAGCCATGCCATTTTGCACATGATTTGAGTACCACATTCCCTACATTCTGGCCAAAATTTACAGTTCTATTATGTATAGGATAGACATCGCAGAAAGTGTGTTTTCCCATTGATTGCAATGGAAAAACTTCAATTTTCTTTCTGCTATATCTCTATTAAAGCTACAGCCATGCTGCGTTGCAATGGGTTGGAGTACCCCATTCCCAACATTCTGGCAAAAATTTATGGTTATATTGTGTATAGCAAAAAAAGTGTGTTTTTTAATTGATTTGAATGGAAAAACTTCAATTTTTTTTCTTCTGTATATCAATTTCTATTAATTCAATAACCATGCCGTTTTGCACATGATTGGAGTACCACATTCCCCACATTTTCGCAAAAACTTACAGTTCTATGCTGTAATGTAGAGAAAATATTGCACAATGTGTGTTTTCTCATTGTTTTCAGTTTAAAAACTCCATTTTTCTTCTTGCTATATCTCAATTTCCATTAAAGCTACAGCCATGCCATTTTACACATGATTGGAATACCACATTCTTTACATTCTGCCCAAAATTTGCAATTCTATCACGTAAAGGATAGAAAACGCACAATTTGTGTTTTCCAACTGATTTCAATGCAAAAACTTTTATGTTCTTTCTGCTGTATCTCAATTTCTATTAAAGCTACAGCCATGCTGCATTGCAATGGATTGGAGTACCCCATTCCCAACATTCTGGCAAAAATTTATCATTATATTGTGTATAGGAAAAAAATATTGAAAAAAAAGTTTTTTCCAATTGATTTCAATGGAAAAACTTCATATTTCTTTTTGCTATATCTCAATTTCTATTAAAGCTACAGCTATGCCGTTTTGCACATGATTGGAGTACCACCTTCCCTACATTCTGTCCAAAATTTAATGTTTTATCATATATAGGAGAGAAATCGCACAAAGTGTATTTTCCCATTGATGTACCACATCTATAATGTATAGGGAAGAAAACGCAGTGTATTTTTCCATTGATTTTAATGGAAAAGCTTCATTTTTTCTTTTCACAATATCTCAATTTCTATTAAAGTTAAGCCATGCCGCTTTGCACATCATTGGAGTATTACATTCCCTACATTCTGAAAAAAATTTGCAGTACTGTCATGTATATTAGAGAAAACGCACATAGTGGGTTTTTGCATTGATTTCAATGGAAAAACTTTATTTTTCTTTCTGCTATATTTCAATTTCTATTAAAGCTACAGCCATGCAGTTTTGCACATGATTGAAGTACCAAAACTCCTACATTCTTGCAAAAATTTATGGTTTTAGGTTGTATAGGAGAGAGAACGTTGCAGAAAGTGTTTTCTAATTCTAATTGAATACACTGCAAGCAGCTCTTTGACCAATGTGGCAGTGGAGAGACTAACTCTCAATCCTGCTGATGATACTCTATTACTCCTTAAACCCTTTTCTATAATTCAGGTGCCTCCCTTTTCACAATACTAGCAATGGCAGGCTTTCCTTTGATGAAGCCTTCTACCCTATCCTCCCCAAGGCCATTCCATTGCCGAATGACCCGTGGCAAAAATGACCAGCAGTATGAGTCTTACTGTGTCCTAATGTCTTTCAATTTATATGGGTGATCCTTTTGCCTCTGATCCTGAGCAGGAGACACACTTCCAGCCAGAGGTCCATTATGTCTCAGGATGTCTCCATTATATGATGTCTCGATATATGCCTCTAGTTTAGTGTCTCCCACCCGAGTTCCCTACTCATTGTAGACACACTCCCCCTGTTAAAACACCTGTTAAATACAATCCTTGCTGCCCTCTTTTGGATGCTTTTAACCTTCCAAGATAAGGCTGTGCCTGAAGGGGAACCAAATTGGACTACCATACTCCAAAATTGGGCATACAATTGAAATATAAGCTGTTTCTTTTACCTCTTTTGATCTGTCCCCAACAACCTTACTAATCACCTGGAGTAATTGTTCAGCCCTCCCAACCACTTTACCAATGTGATCCTTCCAATTTCCTTCATTATTTAAGATAACCTTAAGTTGTCTATGATTTACAATCCTCTCAACCCAAAATCCACCTATATGGTTGTCGAAATCTAGTAACTTCTTAGATCGAGATATTGTGAGTATTCTACACTTCTGCAGGTTTAGTGGCAATTCCCATTTTACACACCAATTGTATATCCTATTTAGATCCTGTTGTAATTGCACACAGGATGATAATCCATCATCTAATACCTGAGCAGCAATGTGTTTTCTTCAAATAGTTCAAGGAATGAATTAATATCAAACCCTATGCCCTTCACATTAAGAATGAACAACAGAGGAACCAATACACTTCCCTGAGGGACCCCTGATGTGACTGGTATCCATTCATATGCACTACCCTTGAAAATGACCCTCTGTTTTCTATCAAGCAAATAGGACCTTACCCATTGAACAACATTACTATGTATTCCTAAGTTGGACCTTTTTGAGACTAGCTTATCATGAGGTACCATAACAAAAGGCTGTTCAAAGTCCAAGAATACAACATCAATCCACTTTCTGCTATCCAAAGCCTATTGAATGTAACCTATCAAAAAGCCATTTGGGTGTCACATGACCTGCCTTTCCTAAACCCATGTTGGTTATTACTAAGTATGCCCTTCTTTTCCAGATATCCTATTATAGATGAGAATGTGATATGCTCAAAAATCTTGGATACAGCACTTGTTAATGAAACTGGTCTTTAGTACCTTGGGTCTGTCACATCCCCTAACTTGAAAATGGGCACCACATTAGCTAGTTTCCATGATGATGGAACAGTGCTTGTGTCCAACGATTTTTTAAATATTCCCACTAAGTAATAACTAATAATCCCAGAAAGTTGCTGCAAAATAAATGGTGAAATACCATCAGGGCCCACAGCCTTATATACTGGTAATTTTCTTAGCAGTTACTCGATTCCCACCATAATGATAATAACCTGATCCATTCCTGCTGTCAAATCCCTGTAATATTTTGGCTGGGAGTTATTTTTACTGCTTGCAAAGCTTTTTGAAAATGTGTAATTAAAAACACTGGCAATCATCAGACTATCCTTGACTAAATTTACTGACCCATCCTTAACCACTGAATCCTTATTGCCCTCCTTCCTACACCACTTTAGATATCCCCAGAAGGCCTTTGGATTTTTCCTTAGTCTATCTCCCAAAATGTTTGCATGGAAATTCTTGTAGGCTTTCCTCATAAGCCCTTTAACCATTTTGCAGGCTCCATTATAGGCCACCTGACTAATGACATCCCTCCCTCTCCTAAGTGCATTCCTAGTCCATCACTGGTTCCACAAAGCTGCCTTCACCTCTTTAGAATTTTATTCTGGAACAGTTATTCCTGATAATCTTAGTGGGGACAGCTAGATGTGTGCCCTCTTCTATGAGTGGTATGAATTGTTGCTAAGATTCCCCAATACCACAGGTATTAGCAAAGGTGTAAAAATCATTTAATTCATATTCTAGATATGATTTGAAATACTCCCAATTCGTCTTATTATATTGGTATGCCACCCTGCTTCCTGCTACATGCCTAGGTATCCTTTTGACTATCTCTACCCCAACCACATCATGGTCACTAATTCCCTCAATACACTCAACATTATTTATATGGTTGGGTGCATTTGTGAATACTACATCTAAAATTCACCCTTTCTCATGTGTAAGCATGGTCAAAATCTGTTCCAATCCATTGCAGTATAGTTTATTCAAAAAGAGATTTATAGCCCCTGATAATCTTGAATTTAAATTAGGCAGCAAACTACCTCAATCCATCGCTGGTAAATTGAAATCCACCAAGAATGACCATTGGGCCCTTTTTCCTTTGATGAAAAAGCTCAAGTGATTGTGACAGTCTGATCAGTCTGATCATCACCTGGAGGCCGATAGAAACCAACAACATAAATCCCCCACCATGAGTGTCAGCAACATGGCAACACAGCATTTCACAATCGTCCTCATAACCCAATTCCCTAGAGAGTTCCAGAGATTTATCAAGAGCTATAAAGACTCCACCCACTCTACCTGCTTTCCTATCTTTTCTGTAAACTACATACTTATCTGGGAAAATCTCTGTTGATTTAAAATCACCTCTCAACTGGGATTCAGTGCCAATTATGATATCAGCATCTGATGTAATAGCCAGGGCAGTGAACTTAACCACTTTATTGACTATGCTTCTGCAGTTAACAACAAGCAAAGTCAATGAATTAATTACTGCTGGAAGCTTACTTGCCCCTTCCCTTTCAATGTCTAGCAGCCCTATCCTGTGAGAATTATGCTTTAACCTTGCATGAGATGACCTGGTACCTTTCCTATATATATCAGCAATAAACTCATTATATTTCATGCCAATCCTCAAAGCAGCCCTTACATTATAATGAAACCCATCCCTAGCAACCTGCTGTTGGAGATCTGAGAGACATGCTCTATAATCAAGCAGTTTTGCACCAATAGCTCTACCTTCAGAAAATAACCTGTCATTTATCCATTTGGCCTTAGCTGTAGTTAGCCTTCCTTTATTCTTTCTCTCAATAACAGGACACAACACAACTCTAGCTTTAGGTCTGAATCTCATAACGTCCTTGGCTATATCGATAATACCCTTAAGAATTCAGCAGCAGGATTATCTTGGTTTATGTCATTTGACCCTGTTTGTAATACTGTCATACAATCGTCCCTTTCCCCTTTCATTAAAGTCGCAATCTTATTCATTATGTTGATTAATCTTGCATAAGGGAGGGATTCAACACTAACACATGCTCTCTCTTGCCGATCTGGTAGTGCCCAGGTATTCACTCCCCTTAAATCTGTGTCCCCAATTATAACAACTGATTTACCAGGTAATGGGTTTTCCACCATTACAGCAACCCCTTCATAGACCTGAGATATTCCTTCACTTGTAAAATCTGTTGCAATAGAGACAGGCATAGTGCAATCCCCTTCTTTATCATCTCCAACCAGCTTCCCCTGCAATCCAGGAGTACTTTGAATATTATCCTGCTGCCTTTCTTCCCTTTTGTCTCTGAGAGGCTTTGGTGTTACCCTCAGGAATACGCTATCCGTTTTTATTTCCTTTTTGCAACCAGACACCACCACAAATATTTGTGGTTTTCCTATTGATTTCAATTTAAAAACTCCTTTTTCTTTTTCTATATCTCAATTGCTATTAAAGCTACAGCCATGCCGTTTTGCACATGATTGGAGTACCACATTCCCTACATTCTGTCCAAAATCTGTGGTTCTGTTATGTATAGGAAAGAAAATATCACACAAAGTGTGTTTTCCCATTGATTTCAATGGTAAAACTTCATTTTTCATTCTGCTGTATCTCAATTTCAATTTAGGTTACAGCCACGCCGTTTTGCACATGATTGGAGTACCACATTCCCAACATTCGGGAAAAATGTATGGTTCTATGATGTATAGCAAAGAAAATACCACACAAAGTGTGATTTTCCCTTGATTTCCATGGAAAAACTTAAATTTTCTTTTTGCTATATCTCAATTTCTATTAAAGCTATAGCCATGCCATTTTGCAAATCATTGCAGAGCCACATTCCCTACATTCCGGCCAAAATTTCTAGTTCTATCATGCTTAGGATATAAAATGCACAAAGTTTTTTTTCCATTGATTTCAAAGGAAAAACTTCATTTTTCTTTTTGGTATATCACTATTTCTATTAAAGCTACAGCCATGCGATTTTGCACATGATTGGAGTACCTCATGCCCTACATTGTGGCATAAATTTAAAGTTCTATTTAATATAGGGGAGAAAATATCGCTCAAAGTGTGTTTTAACATTGATTTCAATGTAAAAACTCCATTTTTCTTTTTGCTCTATCCTAATTTCTTTTAAAGCTACAGCAATGCCGTTTTGCACATGATTGGAGTCCCTGAATCCAAATATTCTCACAAAAATTTACAGATCTATGTTGTATAGGAGAGAAAATATCGCACAAAGTGTGTTTTTCCATTAATTTCAATGTAAAAACTTCATTTCTCTTTTTGCTTTATCTCAATTTCTATTAAAGCATAAACCATGCCATTTTGCACATGATTTGAGTACCACATTCCCAACATTCTGGATAAAAGTTATGATTCGATTATGTATAGGAAAGAAAATATCGCCCAAAGTGTGTTTTCTCATTAAATTGAATGTAAAAACTCTATTTTTCCTTTGGCTATATCTCAATTTCTATAAAAGCTACTGCATTTCCATTTTGCACATGATTAGAGTACCTGATTCTCTACATTCTCCCAAAAACTTATGGTTCTATGTTTTACAGCAGAGAAAATAATGCTCAAACTGTGTTTTTCCATTGATTTCATTGCAAAAACTCTGGTTTTCTTTTTGCTTTATCTGAATTTCTATTAAAGCTACAGCCGTGACGTTTTGCAAATCATTGGAGTACCTCCTTCCCTACATTCTCAAAAAAATTTACAGTTCTATGTTTTGTAGGAGAGGAATTATCATTCAAAAGGTGTTTTCTCATTGATTTCAATAAAAAATACTCCATTTTTAATTTTGATATATCTCAATTTCTATTAAAGCTATGGCCATGTCGTTTTGCACATGACTGGAGTACCTCATTCCCTCCATTCTTGCAAAAATTAGTTCTATGTTGTATAGGGGAAAGAATATCCCACAAAGAGTGTTTTTCCATTGATTTCAATGTAAAACCTCCATTTTTCCTTTTGCTATATCTCAATTTCTGTTAAAGCTACAGCCATGCCGTTTTACACACGAATGGAGTACCTTATTCCCTAAATTCTCGAAGAAGCTCAGTTTTATATTGTATAGAAGAGAAAATATCGCACAAAGTGTGTTTTCCCACTATTTTATGTAAAACCTACATTTTACTTTTTGCTATATCTCAATTACTATTAAAGCAACAGCCATGCCGTTTTTCTCATGACTGAAGTACCTTACTCCTTACATTCTCAAAAAATTCCTGTTCTATGTTGAATATGAGAGAAAATATTGCACAAAGTGTGTTTTCCCATTGATTGCAATGTAAAAACTCTATTTTTCTTTTTGCTATATCTTAATTTCTATTAACGCTACAACCATGCCGTTTTGCACATGATTGCATTACCTCATTCCCTACATTCTTGCAAAAAATTACAGTTCTATTTGGTATAGTAGATAAAATATCACACAAAGTGTGTTTTCCTATTGATTTCAATGTGAAAACTCCATTTTTCTTTTTGCTATATCACAATTTATACAAAAGCTATAGCCATGCCGTTTTGCATATGAGTGGTGGAAATCCTTCCGTGCATCCTTTCCAAAAGTTATGGTTCTATTATGAATAGGAAAGAAAATATCACAAAAAGTGTGTTTTTCCATTGATTTCAATGGAAAAAATTCGATTTTCCATTTTGCTAAATGACAATTTCTATTAAAGCTTCAGCCATGCCATTTCTGCACACCATTAGAGTACCACATTCCCAACATTCTTGCAAACAATTACAGTTTTGATTTATATAGGAGAGAAAATAACGCTCAAACTGTGTTTTCCCATTGATTTCATTGGAAAAACTTCAATTTTCTTTCTGCTATATCTCAATTTCTATTAAGGCTAAACCCATGCCGTTTTCAACATGATTGGAGTACAACATTTCCTACATTCTCATCAAAATCTACAGTTCTATGTTGTATAGGATAGAAAATATCGCATAAAGTGTGTTTTCCGTTGATATCAATGGAAATACTTCATTATTCTTTTTGCAATATCTGAATTTCTGTTAAAGCTACAGCCATGCCATTTTGCACATAATTGGAGTACCACATTCCCTACATTCATTTCAAAATTTAAAGTTCTATCATTTATTGGATAGAAAACGCACAAAGTGTTTTCTCATTGATTTTATTGGAAAAACTGCATTATTCCTTTTCCTATATCTAAATTTTAATTAAAGCTACTGCCATGCCATTTAGCAAATAATTGGAGAACCACTTTCCCTACATTCTGGCCAAAATTTACATTTCTATAATGTATTGGAGAGAAAATGCACAAAGTGTGTTTTCCCACTGATTTCAATGGAAAAACTTTGTTTTTCATTCTGCTACATCTCAATTTCTATTATTCTTACAGCCATGAAGTTTTGCACATGATTGGAGTACCACATTCCCTACATTTTGTCCACAATATTAAGTTCTACCATGTATAGGAGAGAAAACGCGCAAGGTGCATATTCCCATTGATTTCAATAGAAAAACTTCAATTTTCTTTCACTATAACTCAATTGCTATTAAAGCGGCAGCCATGCCATTTTGCACATAATTGGAGTACCACATTCTCTACATTCTGGCAAAAATTTACAGTTCCATTTTATATAGGAGAGAAAATATCACAAAAAGTGTGTTTTCTATTTGATTTTTAATGTAAAAACTTCCTTTTTCATTTTGCTATATCTCAATTTCTATTAAAGCTACAGCCATGCCGTTTTGCACATAATTGTAGTACCATATTTATAACATTCTGGCAAAAAATTATGGTTCGATTATGTATAGGTGAGAACATATAACACAAAGTGTGTTTTCCCATTGATGTCAATAGAAAAACTCTATTTTTCTTTTTGCTGTATCTGAAATTCTATTAAAGCTAATGTCATACCGCTTTGCACGTCACTGGAGTACCACATTCCCTACATTATGGCAAAAAATTACAGTTCTATTGTGTATAGGAGAGAAAACGCACAAAGCTTTTTTCTCTTTTATTTTAAAGGAAAATTTAATTTTTCTTTCTGCTATATGTCAATTTCCAGTAAAGCAACAACCACGCCGTTTCAAATGATTGGAGTACCAAATTTCCTGTATTCTGGCCAAAATTTACAGTTCTATCATGTATAGTAGAGAAAACGCATCAAGTGTGTTTTTCCGTTGATTTCAATGGAAAACTTCGTTTTTTATTCTGCTATATCTCAATTTCTATTAAAGCTACAGCCATGCCGTTTTGCATAGGATTGGAGTGTCACATTCCTAACTTTTGGGCAAAAATTTATTTTTCTATTATGTATAGGAAAGAAAGTGTCAGACAATGTGTGTTTTTTCTATTGATTTCAATGGAAAATCTTCTTTTTGTCATTTTGCTATATCTCAATTTCTATTCAGAATTAAAGAAGTAAAGCATGGCAATATATTAGCATGTACTTTGGCTCATACTAATCTTGGGGACGTGTAATTGCATTTTCTGAACCACATGCCTAATGCACTCATACGTTATTTATTAATGAGTGAATTTTGTCCAGCTTTCTCCAATCCAAATCTGCATCTTAAAGCTGACATATAAGTACTGCACTTTTTTGTTCACAAACTCTACCATGACCAACGTGGTGTTCTACATATGAGAATTTTTTCAAAATTTGTTCATTGCATATTATCAATAGTTCTTTAATTAAAAAATCTTATTGGAAAAGTTTGGAGTATTTTATTCCTATGTAACATGTGTTATTCCTTTTCTACACAATACTGATGTATCTTTTCTTGATTTATTATGAAGAGCACTATCAGTATGTTGTTGGCATCAATAGGAGTAACTTGTATATTGGATTAAATACATTCTCCATAGCAATTAGTCCATTTGGTAGATCCACTGAAAGATGTTGGGCTTTTTAGAAGGTAACTGGGGCAGGGAATAACTAGAAATATAACAGTGCATGGGGAGTAGAAGTTCCATGTAGTCAACTTCACAATAAAATTAAATAAGTGATGAAATATGGAAAACAAGTTACAATCCACAAAGAGTAAGTCATTTGTATAACATTCTATAATTGAAATCATCATTGTCTTTTATTTTAAATATAAGAACGTTGTGCACTTCACATCATTGATAAGGGTTTTGTAGTTGTAGTTATACATAATTCATTTATTGAGAAACAGCAGTCAAATTGCAGTGTAAAGATTAGGTACTTGCCAACAGTATTGCTGTGTTGAAACCACCAGTTCTCATCCAGTTGCTGTAGTGTAGTAAAATTGGGTCAGGGTAGTACTGATTTGGGTGACCCCTTAGAACTTCCTAGTGCTATTGATTGATTTGCATTCAGCACTTCTTTTGTCATTTTTTTTTACATCATGAAACTTTTACAGTTTGTTGCATTTTTAATTAGGAACTTAGTGTTCAGGAAATTGTTTAATGAGAAAGCTGTATTCCTAAAGTGAATGCTGTTACATCATTGTAAAAGGCTAAAATGCACAGATCGATTTCCAACATTGCATTATGGTGATCTGTTTGAAAATGAAGCACATTTTATAGAAAAACACTGCAGTTATATATTTCACCAAAATCATCGAAAAACACAAAATTGATTTGTGCAATAATGAAATAATCGTCCAATCTACAATCTTATTTCCTTCCCATTTTGATGAATGTTACCAATGAGAATAATATCAGTGAGTGAATTGGTGATTTTTGCATAGTACATAATGCTCAATAATCTGAAAATGCAGTTGACGTCAACACAAAATAACAGTTTTACTTCTCAGCTCCTATCTGCCACTATGCATGGCAATAATTGGCATGTGCTTGGGCTCATACTAATCTTAAGATGGTGTTATTGCAGGTTCTGACCTAGCTTTTCACAGTTTTTACTCTTAATGTACACATAAGGTATTTATCAGGGAGTGAATTTTTGGCAGCTTTCACCCATATAAATCTGCATCTCAAAAACTGACATATAAGTACTGAACATTTTTGTTCACACAATCTGTCCTTACCAACGTGATGTATTCTTCATATGAGAATTTTGCAACATTTATTTGTTGCATATTATCAATAGTTCTTCAATTTAAAAATCCTATTGGAAAAGGTTTGGAGTATTTTATTCCTATTTAACAACATATTCTACACTACTGATGTATGTCATCTTGATTTATTATGAAGAGCACTATTAGAATCTTGTTGGCATCAATGGGATGACTGGTATGTCAGACTAAATACATTCTCCATAGAGGTTAATCTATTTGGCAACTTAAACCCACTACCAGATGTTAAGCTGTTATGAAAATTATTGGGGAGGGGATAACTAGATACATAACAGTGCATGAGGAGGAGAAGTTCCATGTAGTAATCATCACATTAGCAATAAATAAGGGATGAAATGGGGAAAACAAAAAGTTAGAATCCACAAACAGCAGGTCACTTGCATAGCATTATATAATTTAAATCATTACTGCCTCTTATTTAAAATATCAGAGTTGTTTAGTTCATTTCATTGATAAGGTATTTGTAGTTGTAATAATACACAATTGATTAATTAAGAAACAGCAATCAAATTGCAGTTTGAAGACATGGTATTTGCTAATGGTCATACCATGTTGAAAGCACCAGTTCTTGTTTGGTCAGTGCAGTTAAGCAACATTGGGCCAGGGTAGTACTGAGATGGGTGGCCGCTTAGGAATTCCTGGTGCTATTGGTTGATTTGCATTCAGCAATTCTTTTGTTATTTTCTCACATCATGAAACTGTTAGAGTTTCTTGCATTTGGAAATTCATGCATTTACTTCAATGGGGATGAATAGGTAACACTTTGGGATCAAGAAATTATTTTAATGAGTAAGCTGTATTCCTAAAGTGAATGCTGTTACATCATTGTTAAGGTTAAAATACACAGATCGATTTTCAACATTGAAGTATGGTGCATTATTTGAAAATGAAGCATGTTTAATAGAAAAACACAGCAATTATTTATTTCACCAAAATCATAAAAAACACAATAGTGATTTGTGCAATAATGAAATAATCGTCCAATCTGCAGTGTTATTTCCTCCAAATTTCAGGGAATGTTACTAATGAAGACCTTATCAGTGAGTAAATTGGTGATTTTGACATAGTACAGAATGCTCATTAATCTGCATATATAGTTGAAGTCAAGACATAATTGTTTTACTTCTCCACCCCGATGTGCCACTAAGCATGGTAATATATTGGCCTGTTCTTTGGCTCATACTAATCTTGGGGTTGTGTTATTGCAGGTTCTGAACATGGTTTTCACAGTCTTTACTCTAACAGTTTTCACAGCCTTTACTCACAGTCATTTATGGGTACAAGAAGGAGAGTAGATGTGCTGTTTTTGATCTCCAGCTTAGTAAAACAAATCATTGGTTTATTTTGGCCATTTTTGGTGGGGTTTTTTTTTGCATGTTTTTATGGTGGTTACATTCTTTTTAATTTTAATAAAAGTATTCTGCTGAATGCTTTTTGTATTTTGAGATTACTGAAAACTGAGGTAATTATACCCATAGTGCCACGTTGTGTGTTTTAGGCTTAACATACCCTGAAAGTATTTCAATATAGTAAGGGTATCTTCATATTCAGGGGTATAATATTAATTAAGGTATTTTATGTTTAAATTAATTAAGGACTTTAAATTACATTAATCAGGGTTTTAATTAAAAATATAATTAAAATGTTCTGCTTGTGTGTTTGTTGTTGGTAAGTGTTGAGTCACATTGTGTGGTGCATGTGGTGTGTTTAGGCTTATTTGACAAACTTGTGGATTTAATCTTGTAGATCTTTTTATTAGATAGGTTGGTTTTCAATGACAGGGAGTCATCTATTGGTAACTTTGATTTTAAAGTAGTTAACAGAAATTTTAGGTTGTGAAATTGTTTGTTGCTTCCTGAATTGTTTTAGGGGCTGCTTATTGATACTTACAGTTATTTCTGGTAGAATAGTGCAATCCTTTTAGGGATCCTTATAATGCCTCCAAAGAAAGTTACAGAATGTGGGGGTTGCAAGATCTTGAGGTTGGAGCTAGCTAATTTCCAAGCTGAGATCACCAGGTTAAAGGCTAGCAGGTTGAACTCCAGTTCTCCAGCAGCTGGTTTGACCAAGGGTAGGCTGAGTTCTCCAGTTGCACCACCATCTAGATAACCCAGAAAATTGGTGACTTCATCTGGTGCCAAGAAAGGTTTAAGATCAGAAAGGGCTTTCCTGGGGCTAACACCAAAGATTGTCAGGAAGAAAGGCAAAGGGGTCCAGCTAGATACTGCACTCCTAACACCCAGTTTGGAAGGAAATCCAGTTAGGGATGACAAACCAGAGGATAGGAGTATTCCTATATCTCTACCACATGAGTATACCTGTGGAGAATTCATGCAGGCAGGTGAAGTGGGCACTATTGGGTTGCAAAGTTCATTTCCTGGGAAACCAGTTGTTATAATTGGGGACATAGATTTAAAGGGGATTGATAGATTAGCACTACCAGAAGGGCATAACAGAGGATGTGTTAGTTTTGCTTCCCTGCCTTATGCAGGGCTAGGAGACATAAAAACTAGGGTCAAAAATACAATGCAAGGGGAAAGTGAAGATTGCATGATGACATTACAGCTATGATCCAATGACAGAACGTTGGATAAGCCAGGTGTTGAAGTCCTTGAGGGCATTATGGAGATTACCAAGGAGGTAAGAAGATCCCAACCCAAGGCTAGGGTTATGGTGTGTCCTTTTATTGAGTGACAGGATAAGAGTAGATTAACCATAGTTAAAGCCAGATGGATTAATAATAGACTATTTTCTGAAGGTCGTGCTATTGGGGTGAACCTACTGGATTATAGAGCATGTATCTCAGATCTCCAACAATGGTTTGCTATTGACAGATTTCATTTCAATACAAGGGCTGCATCGAAGATTGGGATGAAAATTAAGGAATTTATGAAGATCTTTTAGGGAAGACAACGGGTCATTTAATGCCAGGGTAAGAAGAATTACCCATGGCAAAGGTCTGCCAGGAATTAATAGGGGAGGGAAAAAGAAAGATATTTCAGCTACCAAGCCATCGACTTTGCTTGTTGTTAATTGCAGAAGTTAGTCAATAAAAGGGCTGAGTTTGATGCCCTTGCTGCAACAACAGATGCTAATATAATAATTGGCACTGAGTCCTGGTTAAAGGAAGAAATTGAATCAGCAGAGATTTCCTCTGATAGGTGTGTAGTTTACAGAAAAGAGAGGGAAGCAGGTAGAGGGGGTGGAGTCTTTATAGCCATAGATATATCACTGGATAATTCTAGGGAATTGGGTTATGAGGAAGATTGTGAAATGCTATGTTGTCATGTTGCTGGCTCTTTTGGTGGGGGAATTTATGTGGTTGGTTTCTACTGGCCACCAGGTGATAACCCATACCCACTGAAGAAACTATCTCAATCATTGGAGCGTCTATGCCAGAAGAAAAAGGTACTAGTAGTAATTCATGGTGGGGACTTCAATTTGTCAAGGTTTAATTGGGGCAGTGTGCAGTGTAATTTAAACTTTAGGTTCTCAGGAGCTCTAGATCTCTTTTTGTAGCAACTGTGTTGCAGTGGATTGGAACAGCTCATGACCATGCCTACTCATTAGAAAGGTGGTATTGTAGATCTAGTTTTTACAAATGTGCCCAAATCAATCAAAAATGTAGAGTGTATTGAGGGAATTAGTGATCATGCTGGGGTTAAAGTAGAGATAATAACTAGGTTGCCTAGACAGGTGGCTACAGGCAGGGTGGAATACCATTTCAATAAGGCCAATTGGGATTGTTTTAAAGCAAATCTTGAATTTCAATTAAATGGATTTTATACAATTATTAATACATGGGGCATTGAGGAATCTTAGCAAAGATTCTTAGCCATTTTAGAAGAGGGCACACAACTGGCTGTCCCTTCTAAGGTTAAATGGATTACCATTCTCCCAGAATGGTTCACCAAAGAGGTGAAGGTAGCTTTGCATAATAAACATAGGAAGGGGAAGAGTGACAATACTGCAGGGAAGTATAAGGGGCCCAAAAATTGGTTAAAGAGGTTATAAAGAAAGCATCCAAGAATTTTCATGAGAACGTTTTGGGAGACAGGCAGAAGAAATATCCCAAGCCATTCTGGGGTTATCTTAAGAGGTGTAGAAGATAGGGATATAGGGATACATTGATTAAGGATGGGTCAGGAAATTTAGTTAATGATGATTGCCAATGATTTGAATGACACATTTGCAAATAGCTTTGCTAAGCACAGTAGGAATGACTTCCAGCCAGTATATGATAGGTATTCAAAGGAGAAATGGATGAGATTAATATCATTAGGTAGGGAATACAGCAACAACTGAGTAAATCAGTAGTTTATAAGGCTCCTGGTCCAGATCGAATTTCTCCTTTTATTTTGCAGGGGCTCTCAGGGATTATTAGTTATTACTTGGTGGAAATATTTAAAAAGGCGTTGGACACTGGCATTGTTCCCTCATCATGGAAACTGGCTAACATAGTACCAATTTTCAAGTTAGGGGACACACTGGACCCGAAGTACTATAGACCAGTTTCCTTAAAAAGTGCTGTATGCAAGATTTTTGAACATATCTTATTCTTATCTATAATGGCATATTTGGAAAATAATGGCATGCTTAGCAATAATCAGCATGGGTTTAGGAAAGGGAGGTCATGTGACACCCAAATGGCTTTCTTGATGGATTATATTCAAAAGGCATTAGACAACAGAAAGCAGGGTGATGTCATATTTTTGGACTTTGAACAGGCTTTTGTCATGTTACCCCATAATAAATTGATTTTTAAAATGTCCAGCTTGGGGATACATTTTAAGGTTACTCATTGGATAAGGTCCTATCTCCTGGATAGACATCAGAGGGTCATGTTCAAGTGTAGTGCATCACAATGGAAACCAGCAACATCTGGGGTCCCTCAGGGAAGTGCATTGAGTACTTTGCTATACATTATCTATGTAAATGACATAGGGCTTCAAATTAGCTCCTTTCTTGAGCTATGATACATGTATTGCTGAGATATTGGATGAGGGGATATCATCATGTGCAAAATTACAGTGGGATCTAGATAAAATTTATGACTGGTGCATGAGATGGGAATTGCCTTTGAACCTCCATTAGTGTAGATTTCTTAGGATATCCAGATCAAGTAACCTTGTCGATTTTGATTACCAAATCGGTGGGAGTTAATGGAGAGGGTAGTTACTCATAAACACCTTGGGCTTATTTTAAATAGTAAAGGTAACCAGAAGGATCATATTCACAAATGGATTGGGAGGGCTGGGCAATTTCTCCATTTAATTAGTAGGGTTCTTGGGGACAGCACAAAGGAGGTTAAAGAAACTGCCTATTCTTCAATGGTGTGACCAATTTTAGAGTATTGTAGCCCAATTTGGTTTCACTTCAGGCAGGACTTATCATGGGAAGTTGAAAACATCCAAAGGAGGGCAGCAAGAATGGTTCTCCACAGGTTTTCATGCAGGGAAAGTGTGTCTCAAATGATTAAGGATCTACGGTGGGAGACACTGAGCCAGAGGTGATTATCTCATAGTATTGGTCTTTTCACAAGACTGTTGCTAATGGGATGCAATGGACCTCTGGCAGGAAGTGTGTCCCAGGCTGGGTATCAAGGGAGAAAGGACCATTCATATAAATTGAAGGAACTAAGGGCTAAGACAGACTTATACTACTGGTCTTTCTTGCCAATTACTATTTGACAATGGAATACTGTTGGGGAAAATAGAGTAGAGAGCTTACTGAATGGGAAGGCCTCGTTTGCAAATTTTTTAATGGGGCACAACTGTAACTTGGGGTCTTAGAAAACTTCTGGGTTATGTAGCAATGAGAGTCAGTCTCTCCACTGCCAAATTAGCCATAGTGGCTGCTTGCCATGAACTAGAATAAGAATTAATGTACACATTTATCAGGGGGTGAATTTTTAGCACCTTTTACCCATCCATATCTGAATCTCAAAAACTGACATACAAGTACTGCATTTTTTTGTTCACACACTCCATCATTACCAACGTGAAGGGTTCTACTTATGAGAATTTTGCAACATTTTTTCATTGCATGTTATCAATTGTTTTTTAATTTGGAAATCTTATTGGAAATGGTTTGGAGTACTTTATTCCTATGAAACATAATGTTTTCTACACAATAGTGATGTATCTCATCTTGATTTATTTTGAAGAGCACTATTGGTATGTTGTTGGCATCAATGGGATGTAGCTTGCATATTGGATTAAATACGTTCTCCATAGTGATTAGTCAATTTGGCAGTTTACACAAACTAAAAGAAGTTGGGGTGGTTGTAAAGGTACTGGGGGAGGGGATAACTAGAAATATAACAGTGCATGGGGAGCAGAAGTTCCATGTAGTAATCTTCACAATAGCAATAAATAGTGTGGCCAAGTTGCATTGGACAGTGCGGCCAAGTTGCGTTGGACACACCAGTTCCCGATATAGATCACTAAAGTTAAGCAGCACACACCCACGTCAATATCAACTTGGGTGGTTGGTAAAGAACGTTGGGTGCTGCAAATTAACCCTCTTCCTCCTCCTTTCACCTACCTCCTCATCTTCTGCGGGCAGCCTCCTAAGGGGTTAACCTGTTATGGCTGCCTGGCTTACACCCCAACCCACAAACTAATCAAAGAAATCAAAGAACTAATCAAATAAGAGATGAAATGTGGAAAACAAACCACACCAAACCTCTACTGGTGTTTAAGGTGCGATGGGGTTCGAACACAATGGGGATATCACCAAACGTCTGCAGTTTCTGTAATGCCTCTAGCTGGTTAGGGGCAGATGCCTCCACCAACAAGGTGCCATTGCACAGTTTCTTGACCAAAGTCATGTCGCTGGCAATGCCCTTAATGGCTTTGGCGATAAGGAAGGGCGACGCCTTACCGAAGGCTGCTCCATCATCCCCAGAGATGGAAATAAATTGGGATGGATAGGAAGAAGGTATGGATGGTGGTTTAACTGCACCGAAATTCTTAGATGCAGGAACATGCTGTGCATCAGCTTTGGAACCCTACACCTTAAGGCAAAGAGGTCATTGCCTCTTGTTAAGGGCAGGTGCCAATGCCGTAGACGCCAGAGGTTCATTCCCTGATCCAGTGTCTTACTGGGGGAATGCGGCCTCTTTGTTGGAGCAGTACAGGTCTCCATCAGCTCAATGGCAGCTTGCCCTCTCAATTGGGTGGGACTGAGCCCGCCATCTTCTGGCTCAACACTAGTCAGTAAAGTAGAAGGTGGAGAGGTGGGGTTATTTGATGAGGACCCCAGCCTCGGTTTTAAGGTTGCCATAATTTTTAATAATTATGCATTCACTGCCCACAGGTCTTACCCACTCAACAGAGTCCAACAAGGGGACGCCCATTCTGGTCACCAAGATTCCTTGGGCAGTACACCATTACGGTGGCATAATCACTGAGTACCAGACCATTGGCATTGGGGTTGACTGCCGGTCCACTTACAGCCCCCTAGGAGGCATAACCACTTATGCACCCCTGGCCGATTGACCAAGCCTCCCGTTTTCCCTGGAAGCTGTGGCCAAAGTGATGTTTTGGAGACTGTGGGTCACAACCCTTGTCCCCAATGTCTTTCAGCCACCTCACCAGTGTGGAGTGGCCAAGAGACATCGCAGGGCATATGCCTCCTCAACCACCAGGATCCACTTTTCCCAGGGGTGCTGGTCTCCAGCATGGCAAACACGCAGGTAGGCATTTGTTTATGGTCACCTC
>JAAFCE010009127.1:26543581-26565730 GCA_013389805.1 Trigoniulus corallinus | reverse complement strand
GGACCCAATATAAGCAGTTGATTTCAACTCAAAATGAAACCCCTGCTCTTTACCAAAATGATAAGTTAGTTGCAAATCCAGCTGATGTAGGTGACGTCTTTGTCAATTTTTACTCCAATCTGGGATCACAATCATTATTAGTTAAACATTAACCATACAGTCTTCCTGATGGTGGTGAGGCCCTAACTTGTGATACAATAACGTCCTATGAGGTTCTCTTGGCAATCAGGAAGCAGAAACCCTCCTTTGCTGTTCTGCCTGACAAAATTCCCTCCATCATCTTCAAGGCATTTGGTGACCTTTTAGCCCCAGTGCTGGCCACTTTATTTACAAAATGCTTGCAGCATCAATTTGTACGCATGGCCTGGAAGACGTCACATGTAATTCCAATCAGTAAACTGGGTTCATGTCTCGTCCCAGCAAATTACCACCCTATATCCATTATACCTCCCATAGCAAAAATCCTAGAATGTATAATTCAGGGTAAATTGAACTTCTGGAGTAAAAACTTCTAAAATTCCTCCCAGCATGGTTTCACAAAGGGCTGATCAACTGAAACAAATTTATTAGCACACTTATCTTCCATTGCAGATGCATTTAGCCGAAGACACTAAGTGGAAGCATTGTATCTGGACCTGTCTAAGGAATTTGACAGGTTGTCCACCCCACTTCAACTCTGGAAGTTACAGACTTATGGTCTGGTATAATTTGTTAGTATTCCTGGGTAATTACCTTAAGGGATGTCCAAATTATATAAGAATCGGCAAAACTATTAGCCAGGACTCATATTTACAGAGTGTGGGTCTACCCCAAGGCAGTGCTCTTAGCCATGTTCTTTTAAATATACATGTGAATGACCTATTCCAAGTCTGTCTACAAGAGGGAAGTCCTCTTGCATTTGCAGATAATATCAAATTATCAAAAAGTATTACAAATCTGCAGTCACCCTATCAACTAAATATGGCTTTATTTAAAGTAGAAAAATGGCTTAAGGATAATGAGCTTGGATTGGACTACAGCAAATCATATGCCATCTCCTTTTACCAAATCCAATCTCCAAATTATTACCCCCTTCACCTTTTCAGATGGCTCTCCAGTACCACTATGTGCCATTGTAAAGGACCTTGAGATCTATTTGAATGCAAAGCTAACCTTCCAGCCCAACCTCCACCAGCTACATCTGAAGGTGAAATGAGCATATGCTGTGATCAGTCATAAAAACAATATTTTTCAGTTTACTTCTTTATTGAATAAGCTGTTCACAAGTTTAATCAAACCCCACATTATATGTGGTATGTTGTGCTGGTCATCATGCAGTCTATCAGTCCATGCAAAGATTTGTAATTTGTATGGTAAGGCAATCTATAATTATAATTTGCCTCTGGGTACAGTCAAAATTACTTATGGTGGGAGCCTAGCTCTTCTCTTGAGAAATTTATTATGATCAGTCGTATTAAGTGTCTACATCGAGTATGGTGGAAATTTATCGACTGTCCAGCTCTTTTGTTAAATTTATGCATCCATGTACCAGGCCGACCTTCTTGGCAGCAGAACCTTTTGTTAATGCAGGCGAATTAAATAGCCCATTACATTTAGTGGAGCAAGATTTTAATCAATTGCAGTTAGACATAGATGATTTATTACTACCGAAATCGTCCTTAAAGAAAAAGCTCATTTCCCTTTTAACCTAATTTTAAATTTATGTCATTTAGGAAATATTTTATGATTAGTCTGCATTAAATTGTGTTTTAAAATTAATTTATATTTTTAATTGCCAATAACAGCAATTTAATTAAACTTGGTGTTTATATTCTTAAGGCTCTGGTCATCTATGTGTTATAATTATAGATCACATTGGTATTATTTCTATCGCCTTATACTTGTTGAAATAGGCATCTATTACTATAAAACTTTATAGCTTATATCAAGTTGTATTCATTTTACAATGGTTCTTGGAGGAATTTTGGTTTTCATTCCCTTGGGAGGGCAATTTGTTCAATTTAGCATGGCTTTAACAATTTATTGTTTTATACTTCCACCCTTTCCCTCAACACACATCCCTTTCACCCCACCCCATCCACTTCATAAGGGCTCGTCTGTTAAGTGGATGTAAAATAGTCGCTATAATAATAATAATATCTCAACTCCCATCTCGGCTCTACAGCCATGCTGTTTTTTAAATCATTGGAGTACCACATTCCCAACATTCTCAAAAAGATTTATGGTTCTATTATGTATAAGAAAGAAAATATTACACAAAGAGGGTCTTCCCATTGATTTTAATGGAAAAAAATTCATTTTTCTTAATGCTATATCTACATTTCTATCAAAGCTAAAGCCATGCCATTTGCTGGGTCACCCCATGGGGTCACCCCAGCCATGTGTATGAAACCTGCAGGAGCATTGGCACTGCTTGCCATGGGGAATGCCAGCCTACCCCACAGAGGACTCTTGGCATGCTATCTGTCACAGGGACCAAGGTCCCAACCCCCATGACATTGTGACCTACTGATGACAGCAGCCATTGGCCAGCTCATGCATGCCTAATGGCCACTGGCACTGGGGTTCTGATCCCCTGCACTGTAGGTTTTACATAGTCTGAATTTTGAATAATAATACTAGCTAATAACTAAATTATACACAGATATGGACACATACACACATACACATTTGCATAATTAATATTCCCACATACAACATATAAATACACCACTTACTTCTATAGTAGAACATAACACACAATACATACATATATATGCACAGTACAGATAAGTTATTATATATATATATATATATATATATATTTAGCCATAAGGGATTGGTGGTCGGCCCCAATGCGGTCACAGACAGTGCAGATGATGCTGTCAAAACCACACTGCAGTCAGTGTCAAATGCCACAAGGTTAGGCTTAAAGCCAAACCCCGCAAAAAGTTCACCACTGCCAAAAACGCATCCCAACACCCATGGCCCTACCTGAACTTGCAGCCTAGGGTACAACGGCTTGAAAACGGTGGGTGTTACCCTAAAGAAGGCTGGAAATGTGCCCCAGCAGTCAAACATTTGTAAAATTTATTGAGAGCAAGATAATTAGACACATGGATGGCAAGCACCACCTAGCGGTCCCACAAGTTCTATTATGTATAAGAAAGCAAATATCGCATAAAGTGTGTTTTCCTATTTATTTCAATGAAAAAACTTCATTTTCTATTTGATATATCTCAATTTCTATTAAAGCTACAACCATGCCGTTTTGCACATGATTAAAGTACCACATTCCCTACATCCCATCCAAAATTTACAGTTCTGTCATGTATAGGAGAGAAAAACCACAAAGTGTGTTTTCCCATTTATTTCAACGGAAAAACCTCATTTTTCTTTTTGATAACTCTGAATTTCTATTAAAGCTATAGCCATGCCGTTTTGCACATGATTGGGGTGCCACATTCCCTACATTCTCACAAAAATTTACAGTTTGATGTTATATAGGAGAGAAAGTATCAACAAAGTGTGTTTTCCCATTGATTTCAATGCAAAAGTGCCATTTTTCTTTTTCCTATATCTCAATTTGGAGATATAGGAAAAACCTTCATTTTTCTTTCTGCTTTATCTCAATTTCCATTAAAGCTACAGCCATGGCATTTTTCAGATGATTGAAGTACCACATTCCTTACATTCTGTCCAAAATTTAAAGTTCTATCACGTATAGGGAAGAAAACGCAAAGTGTATTTTTCCATTGATTTTAATGGAAACACTTCATTTTTCATTTTGCTATTTCTCAATTTCTATATAAGCTACAGCCATGCCATTTTGCACATGATTTGAGTACCACATTCCCTACATTCTGGCCAAAATTTACAGTTCTATTATGTATAGGATAGACATCGCAGAAAGTGTGTTTTCCCATTGATTGCAATGGAAAAACTTCAATTTTCTTTCTGCTATATCTCTATTAAAGCTACAGCCATGCTGCGTTGCAATGGGTTGGAGTACCCCATTCCCAACATTCTGGCAAAAATTTATGGTTATATTGTGTATAGCAAAAAAAGTGTGTTTTTTAATTGATTTGAATGGAAAAACTTCAATTTTTTTTCTTCTGTATATCAATTTCTATTAATTCAATAACCATGCCGTTTTGCACATGATTGGAGTACCACATTCCCCACATTTTCGCAAAAACTTACAGTTCTATGCTGTAATGTAGAGAAAATATTGCACAATGTGTGTTTTCTCATTGTTTTCAGTTTAAAAACTCCATTTTTCTTCTTGCTATATCTCAATTTCCATTAAAGCTACAGCCATGCCATTTTACACATGATTGGAATACCACATTCTTTACATTCTGCCCAAAATTTGCAATTCTATCACGTAAAGGATAGAAAACGCACAATTTGTGTTTTCCAACTGATTTCAATGCAAAAACTTTTATGTTCTTTCTGCTGTATCTCAATTTCTATTAAAGCTACAGCCATGCTGCATTGCAATGGATTGGAGTACCCCATTCCCAACATTCTGGCAAAAATTTATCATTATATTGTGTATAGGAAAAAAATATTGAAAAAAAAGTTTTTTCCAATTGATTTCAATGGAAAAACTTCATATTTCTTTTTGCTATATCTCAATTTCTATTAAAGCTACAGCTATGCCGTTTTGCACATGATTGGAGTACCACCTTCCCTACATTCTGTCCAAAATTTAATGTTTTATCATATATAGGAGAGAAATCGCACAAAGTGTATTTTCCCATTGATGTACCACATCTATAATGTATAGGGAAGAAAACGCAGTGTATTTTTCCATTGATTTTAATGGAAAAGCTTCATTTTTTCTTTTCACAATATCTCAATTTCTATTAAAGTTAAGCCATGCCGCTTTGCACATCATTGGAGTATTACATTCCCTACATTCTGAAAAAAATTTGCAGTACTGTCATGTATATTAGAGAAAACGCACATAGTGGGTTTTTGCATTGATTTCAATGGAAAAACTTTATTTTTCTTTCTGCTATATTTCAATTTCTATTAAAGCTACAGCCATGCAGTTTTGCACATGATTGAAGTACCAAAACTCCTACATTCTTGCAAAAATTTATGGTTTTAGGTTGTATAGGAGAGAGAACGTTGCAGAAAGTGTTTTCTAATTCTAATTGAATACACTGCAAGCAGCTCTTTGACCAATGTGGCAGTGGAGAGACTAACTCTCAATCCTGCTGATGATACTCTATTACTCCTTAAACCCTTTTCTATAATTCAGGTGCCTCCCTTTTCACAATACTAGCAATGGCAGGCTTTCCTTTGATGAAGCCTTCTACCCTATCCTCCCCAAGGCCATTCCATTGCCGAATGACCCGTGGCAAAAATGACCAGCAGTATGAGTCTTACTGTGTCCTAATGTCTTTCAATTTATATGGGTGATCCTTTTGCCTCTGATCCTGAGCAGGAGACACACTTCCAGCCAGAGGTCCATTATGTCTCAGGATGTCTCCATTATATGATGTCTCGATATATGCCTCTAGCTTAGTGTCTCCCACCCGAGTTCCCTACTCATTGTAGACATGCTCCCCCTGTTAAAACACCTGTTAAATACAATCCTTGCTGCCCTCTTTTGGATGCTTTTAACCTTCCAAGATAAGGCCATGCCTGAAGGGGAACCAAATTGGACTACCATACTCCAAAATTGGGCATACAATTGAAATGTAAGCTGTTTCTTTTACCTCTTTTGATCTGTCCCCAACAACCCTACTAATCACCTGGAGTAATTGTTCAGCCCTCCCAACCACTTTACCAATGTGATCCTTCCAATTTCCTTCATTATTTAAGATAACCTTAAGTTGTCTATGATTTACAATCCTCTCAACCCAAAATCCACCTATATGGTTGTCGAAATCTAGTAACTTCTTAGATCGAGATATTGTGAGTATTCTACACTTCTGCAGGTTTAGTGGCAATTCCCATTTTACACACCAATTGTATATCCTATTTAGATCCTGTTGTAATTGCACACAGGATGATAATCCATCATCTAATACCTGAGCAGCAATGTGTTTTCTTCAAATAGTTCAAGGAATGAATTAATATCAAACCCTATGCCCTTCACATTAAGAATGAACAACAGAGGAACCAATACACTTCCCTGAGGGACCCCTGATGTGACTGGTATCCATTCATATGCACTACCCTTGAAAATGACCATCTGTTTTCTATCAAGCAAATAGGACCTTACCCATTGAACAACATTACTATGTATTCCTAAGTTGGACCTTTTTGAGACTAGCTTATCATGAGGTACCATAACAAAAGGCTGTTCAAAGTCCAAGAATACAACATCAATCCACTTTCTGCTATCCAAAGCCTATTGAATGTAACCTATCAAAAAGCCATTTGGTGTCACATGACCTGCCTTTCCTAAACACATGTTGGTTATTACTAAGTATGCCCTTCTTTTCCAGATATCCTATTATAGATGAGAATGTGATATGCTCAAAAATCTTGGATACAGCACTTGTTAATGAAACTGGTCTTTAGTACCTTGGGTCTGTCACATCCCCTGACTTGAAAATGGGCACCACATTAGCTAGTTTCCATGATGATGGAACAGTGCTTGTGTCCAACGATTTTTTAAATATTCCCACTAAGTAATAACTAATAATCCCATAAAGTTGCTGCAAAATAAATGGTGAAATGCCATCAGGGCCCACAGCCTTATATACTGGTAATTTTCTTGGCAGTTACTCAATTCCCACCCTAATGATAATAACCTGATCCATTCCTGCTGTCAAATCCCTGTAATATTCTGGCTGGGAGTTATTTTTACTGCTTGCAAAGCTTTTTGAAAATGTGTAATTAAAAACACTGGCAATCATCAGACTATCCTTGACTAAATTTACTGACCCATCCTTAACCACTGAATCCTTATTGCCCTCCTTCCTACACCACTTTAGATATCCCCAGAAGGCCTTTGGATTTTTCCTTAGTCTATCTCCCAAAATGTTTGCATGGAAATTCTTGTAGGCTTTCCTCATAAGCCCTTTAACCATTTTGCAGGCTCCATTATAGGCCACCTGACTAATGACATCCCTCCCTCTCCTAAGTGCATTCCTAGTCCATCACTGGTTCCACAAAGCTGCCTTCACCTCTTATATTGGTATGCCACCCTGCTTCCTGCTACATGCCTAGGTATCCTTTTGACTATCTCTACCCCAACCACATCATGGTCACTAATTCCCTCAATACACTCAACATTATTTATATGGTTGGGTGCATTTGTGAATACTACATCTAAAATTCACCCTTTCTCATGTGTAAGCATGGTCAAAATCTGTTCCAATCCATTGCAGTATAGTTTATTCAAAAAGAGATTTATAGCCCCTGATAATCTTGAATTTAAATTAGGCAGCAAACTACCTCAATCCATCGCTGGTAAATTGAAATCCACCAAGAATGACCATTGGGCCCTTTTTCCTTTGATGAAAAAGCTCAAGTGATTGTGACAGTCTGATCAGTCTGATCATCACCTGGAGGCCGATAGAAACCAACAACATAAATCCCCCACCATGAGTGTCAGCAACATGGCAACACAGCATTTCACAATCGTCCTCATAACCCAATTCCCTAGAGAGTTCCAGAGATTTATCAAGAGCTATAAAGACTCCACCCACTCTACCTGCTTTCCTATCTTTTCTGTAAACTACATACTTATCTGGGAAAATCTCTGTTGATTTAAAATCACCTCTCAACTGGGATTCAGTGCCAATTATGATATCAGCATCTGATGTAATAGCCAGGGCAGTGAACTTAACCACTTTATTGACTATGCTTCTGCAGTTAACAACAAGCAAAGTCAATGAATTAATTACTGCTGGAAGCTTACTTGCCCCTTCCCTTTCAATGTCTAGCAGCCCTATCCTGTGAGAATTATGCTTTAACCTTGCATGAGATGACCTGGTACCTTTCCTATATATATCAGCAATAAACTCATTATATTTCATGCCAATCCTCAAAGCAGCCCTTACATTATAATGAAACCCATCCCTAGCAACCTGCTGTTGGAGATCTGAGAGACATGCTCTATAATCAAGCAGTTTTGCACCAATAGCTCTACCTTCAGAAAATAACCTGTCATTTATCCATTTGGCCTTAGCTGTAGTTAGCCTTCCTTTATTCTTTCTCTCAATAACAGGACACAACACAACTCTAGCTTTAGGTCTGAATCTCATAACGTCCTTGGCTATATCGATAATACCCTTAAGAATTCAGCAGCAGGATTATCTTGGTTTATGTCATTTGACCCTGTTTGTAATACTGTCATACAATCGTCCCTTTCCCCTTTCATTAAAGTCGCAATCTTATTCATTATGTTGATTAATCTTGCATAAGGGAGGGATTCAACACTAACACATGCTCTCTCTTGCCGATCTGGTAGTGCCCAGGTATTCACTCCCCTTAAATCTGTGTCCCCAATTATAACAACTGATTTACCAGGTAATGGGTTTTCCACCATTACAGCAACCCCTTCATAGACCTGAGATATTCCTTCACTTGTAAAATCTGTTGCAATAGAGACAGGCATAGTGCAATCCCCTTCTTTATCATCTCCAACCAGCTTCCCCTGCAATCCATAAGTACTTTGAATATTATCCTGCTGCCTTTTTTCCCTTTTGTCTCTGAGAGGCATTGGTGTTACCCTCAGGTATACGCTATCCGTTTTTATTTCCTTTTTGCAACCAGACACCACCACAAATATTTGTGGTTTTCATATTGATTTCAATTTAAAAACTCCTTTTTCTTTTTCTATATCTCAATTGCTATTAAAGCTACAGCCATGCCGTTTTGCACATGATTGGAGTACCACATTCCCTACATTCTGTCCAAAATCTGTGGTTCTGTTATGTATAGGAAAGAAAATATCACACAAAGTGTGTTTTCCCATTGATTTCAATGGTAAAACTTCATTTTTCATTCTGCTGTATCTCAATTTCAATTTAGGTTACAGCCACGCCGTTTTGCACATGATTGGAGAACCACATTCCCAACATTCGGGAAAAATGTATGGTTCTATGATGTATAGCAAAGAAAATACCACACAAAGTGTGATTTTCCCTTGATTTCCATGGAAAAACTTAAATTTTCTTTTTGCTATATCTCAATTTCTATTAAAGCTATAGCCATGCCATTTTGCAAATCATTGCAGAGCCACATTCCCTACATTCCGGCCAAAATTTCTAGTTCTATCATGCTTAGGATATAAAATGCACAAAGTTTTTTTTCCATTGATTTCAAAGGAAAAACTTCATTTTTCTTTTTGGTATATCACTATTTCTATTAAAGCTACAGCCATGCGATTTTGCACATGATTGGAGTACCTCATGCCCTACATTGTGGCATAAATTTAAAGTTCTATTTAATATAGGGGAGAAAATATCGCTCAAAGTGTGTTTTAACATTGATTTCAATGTAAAAACTCCATTTTTCTTTTTGCTCTATCCTAATTTCTTTTAAAGCTACAGCAATGCCGTTTTGCACATGATTGGAGTCCCTGAATCCAAATATTCTCACAAAAATTTACAGATCTATGTTGTATAGGAGAGAAAATATCGCACAAAGTGTGTTTTTCCATTAATTTCAATGTAAAAACTTCATTTCTCTTTTTGCTTTATCTCAATTTCTATTAAAGCATAAACCATGCCATTTTGCACATGATTTGAGTACCACATTCCCAACATTCTGGATAAAAGTTATGATTCGATTATGTATAGGAAAGAAAATATCGCCCAAAGTGTGTTTTCTCATTAAATTGAATGTAAAAACTCTATTTTTCCTTTGGCTATATCTCAATTTCTATAAAAGCTACTGCATTTCCATTTTGCACATGATTAGAGTACCTGATTCTCTACATTCTCCCAAAAACTTATGGTTCTATGTTTTACAGCAGAGAAAATAATGCTCAAACTGTGTTTTTCCATTGATTTCATTGCAAAAACTCTGGTTTTCTTTTTGCTTTATCTGAATTTCTATTAAAGCTACAGCCGTGACGTTTTGCAAATCATTGGAGTACCTCCTTCCCTACATTCTCAAAAAAATTTACAGTTCTATGTTTTGTAGGAGAGGAATTATCATTCAAAAGGTGTTTTCTCATTGATTTCAATAAAAAATACTCCATTTTTAATTTTGATATATCTCAATTTCTATTAAAGCTATGGCCATGTCGTTTTGCACATGACTGGAGTACCTCATTCCCTCCATTCTTGCAAAAATTAGTTCTATGTTGTATAGGGGAAAGAATATCCCACAAAGAGTGTTTTTCCATTGATTTCAATGTAAAACCTCCATTTTTCCTTTTGCTATATCTCAATTTCTGTTAAAGCTACAGCCATGCCGTTTTACACACGAATGGAGTACCTTATTCCCTAAATTCTCGAAGAAGCTCAGTTTTATATTGTATAGAAGAGAAAATATCGCACAAAGTGTGTTTTCCCACTATTTTATGTAAAACCTACATTTTACTTTTTGCTATATCTCAATTACTATTAAAGCAACAGCCATGCCGTTTTTCTCATGACTGAAGTACCTTACTCCTTACATTCTCAAAAAATTCCTGTTCTATGTTGAATATGAGAGAAAATATTGCACAAAGTGTGTTTTCCCATTGATTGCAATGTAAAAACTCTATTTTTCTTTTTGCTATATCTTAATTTCTATTAACGCTACAACCATGCCGTTTTGCACATGATTGCATTACCTCATTCCCTACATTCTTGCAAAAAATTACAGTTCTATTTGGTATAGTAGATAAAATATCACACAAAGTGTGTTTTCCTATTGATTTCAATGTGAAAACTCCATTTTTCTTTTTGCTATATCACAATTTATACAAAAGCTATAGCCATGCCGTTTTGCATATGAGTGGTGGAAATCCTTCCCTGCATCCTTTCCAAAATTTATGGTTCTATTATGTATAGGAAAGAAAATATCACAAAAAGTGTGTTTTTCCATTGATTTCAATGGAAAAAATTCGATTTTCCATTTTGCTAAATGACAATTTCTATTAAAGCTTCAGCCATGCCATTTCTGCACACCATTAGAGTACCACATTCCCAACATTCTTGCAAACAATTACAGTTTTGATTTATATAGGAGAGAAAATAACGCTCAAACTGTGTTTTCCCATTGATTTCATTGGAAAAACTTCAATTTTCTTTCTGCTATATCTCAATTTCTATTAAGGCTAAACCCATGCCGTTTTCAACATGATTGGAGTACAACATTTCCTACATTCTCATCAAAATTTACAGTTCTATGTTGTATAGGATAGAAAATATCGCATAAAGTGTGTTTTCCCTTGATATCAATGGAAATACTTCATTATTCTTTTTGCAATATCTGAATTTCTGTTAAAGCTACAGCCATGCCATTTTGCACATAATTGGAGTACCACATTCCCTACATTCATTTCAAAATTTAAAGTTCTATCATTTATTGGATAGAAAACGCACAAAGTGTTTTCTCATTGATTTTATTGGAAAAACTGCATTATTCCTTTTCCTATATCTAAATTTTAATTAAAGCTACTGCCATGCCATTTAGCAAATAATTGGAGAACCACTTTCCCTACATTCTGGCCAAAATTTACATTTCTATAATGTATTGGAGAGAAAATGCACAAAGTGTGTTTTCCCACTGATTTCAATGGAAAAACTTTGTTTTTCATTCTGCTACATCTCAATTTCTATTATTCTTACAGCCATGAAGTTTTGCACATGATTGGAGTACCACATTCCCTACATTTTGTCCACAATATTAAGTTCTACCATGTATAGGAGAGAAAACGCGCAAGGTGCATATTCCCATTGATTTCAATAGAAAAACTTCAATTTTCTTTCACTATAACTCAATTGCTATTAAAGCGGCAGCCATGCCATTTTGCACATAATTGGAGTACCACATTCTCTACATTCTGGCAAAAATTTACAGTTCCATTTTATATAGGAGAGAAAATATCACAAAAAGTGTGTTTTCTATTTGATTTTAATGTAAAAACTTCCTTTTTCATTTTGCTATATCTCAATTTCTATTAAAGCTACAGCCATGCCGTTTTGCACATAATTGTAGTACCATATTTATAACATTCTGGCAAAAAATTATGGTTCGATTATGTATAGGTGAGAACATATAACACAAAGTGTGTTTTCCCATTGATGTCAATAGAAAAACTCTATTTTTCTTTTTGCTGTATCTGAAATTCTATTAAAGCTAATGTCATACCGCTTTGCACGTCACTGGAGTACCACATTCCCTACATTATGGCAAAAAATTACAGTTCTATTGTGTATAGGAGAGAAAACGCACAAAGCTTTTTTCTCTTTTATTTTAAAGGAAAATTTAATTTTTCTTTCTGCTATATGTCAATTTCCAGTAAAGCAACAACCACGCCGTTTCAAATGATTGGAGTACCAAATTTCCTGTATTCTGGCCAAAATTTACAGTTCTATCATGTATAGTAGAGAAAACGCATCAAGTGTGTTTTTCCGTTGATTTCAATGGAAAACTTCGTTTTTTATTCTGCTATATCTCAATTTCTATTAAAGCTACAGCCATGCCGTTTTGCATAGGATTGGAGTGTCACATTCCTAACTTTTGGGCAAAAATTTATTTTTCTATTATGTATAGGAAAGAAAGTGTCAGACAATGTGTGTTTTTTCTATTGATTTCAATGGAAAATCTTCTTTTTGTCATTTTGCTATATCTCAATTTCTATTCAGAATTAAAGAAGTAAAGCATGGCAATATATTAGCATGTACTTTGGCTCATACTAATCTTGGGGACGTGTAATTGCATTTTCTGAACCACATGCCTAATGCACTCATAAGTTATTTATTAATGAGTGAATTTTTGCCAGCTTTCTCCAATCCAAATCTGCATCTTAAAGCTGACATATAAGTACTGCACTTTTTTGTTCACAAACTCCACCATGACCAACGTGGTGTTCTACATGTGAGAATTTTTTCAAAACTTGTTCATTGCATATTATCAATAGTTCTTTAATTAAAAAATCTTTTTGGAAAGGTTTGGAGTATTTTATTCCTATGTAACATGTGTTATTCCTTTTCTACACAATACTGATGTATCTTTTCTTGATTTATTATGAAGAGCACTATCAGTATGTTGTGGGCATCAATAGGAGTAACTTGTATATTGGATTAAATACATTCTCCATGGCAATTAGTCCATTTGGTAGATCCACTGAAAGATGTTGGGCTTTTTAGAAGGTAACTGGGGCAGGGAATAACTAGAAATATAACAGTGCATGGGGAGTAGAAGTTCCATGTAGTCAACTTCACAATAAAATTAAATAAGTGATGAAATATGGAAAACAAGTTACAATCCACAAAGAGTAAGTCATTTGTATAACATTCTATAATTGAAATCATCATTGTCTTTTATTTTAAATATAAGAACGTTGTGCACTTCACATCATTGATAAGGGTTTTGTAGTTGTAGTTATACATAATTCATTTATTGAGAAACAGCAGTCAAATTGCAGTGTAAAGATTAGGTACTTGCCAACAGTATTGCTGTGTTGAAACCACCAGTTCTCATCCAGTTGCTGTAGTGTAGTAAAATTGGGTCAGGGTAGTACTGATTTGGGTGACCCCTTAGAACTTCCTAGTGCTATTGATTGATTTGCATTCAGCACTTCTTTTGTCATTTTTTTTTACATCATGAAACTTTTACAGTTTGTTGCATTTTTAATTAGGAACTTAGTGTTCAGGAAATTGTTTAATGAGAAAGCTGTATTCCTAAAGTGAATGCTGTTACATCATTGTAAAAGGCTAAAATGCACAGATCGATTTCCAACATTGCATTATGGTGATCTGTTTGAAAATGAAGCACATTTTATAGAAAAACACTGCAGTTATATATTTCACCAAAATCATCGAAAAACACAAAATTGATTTGTGCAATAATGAAATAATCGTCCAATCTACAATCTTATTTCCTTCCCATTTTGATGAATGTTACCAATGAGAATAATATCAGTGAGTGAATTGGTGATTTTTGCATAGTACATAATGCTCAATAATCTGCAAATGCAGTTGACATCAACACAAAATAACAGTTTTACTTCTCAGCTCCTATCTGCCACTATGCATGACAATAATTGGCATGTGCTTGGGCTCATACTAATCTTAAGATGGTGTTATTGCAGGTTCTGACCTAGCTTTTCACAGTTTTTGCTCTTAATGTACACATAAGGTATTTATCAGGGAGTGAATTTTTGGCAGCTTTCACCCATCCAAATCTGCATCTAAAAAACTGACATATAAGTACTGAACATTTTTGTTCACACAATCTGTCCTTACCAACGTGAAGTATTCTTCATATGAGAATTTTGCAACATTTATTTGTTGCATATTATCAATAGTTCTTCAATTTAAAAATCTTATTGGAAAAGGTTTGGAGTATTTTATTCCTATTTAACAACATATTCTACACTACTGATGTATGTCATCTTGATTTATTATGAAGAGCACTATTAGAATCTTGTTGGCATCAATGGGATGACTGGTATGTCAGACTAAATACATTCTCCATAGAGGTTAATCTATTTGGCAACTTAAACCCACTACCAGATGTTAAGCTGTTATGAAAATTATTGGGGAGGGGATAACTAGATACATAACAGTGCATGAGGAGGAGAAGTTCCATGTAGTAATCATCACATTAGCAATAAATAAGGGATGAAATGGGGAAAACAAAAAGTTAGAATCCACAAACAGCAGGTCACTTGCATAGCATTATATAATTTAAATCATTACTGCCTCTTATTTAAAATATCAGAGTTGTTTAGTTCATTTCATTGATAAGGTATTTGTAGTTGTAATAATACACAATTGATTAATTAAGAAACAGCAATCAAATTGCAGTTTGAAGACATGGTATTTGCTAATGGTCATACCATGTTGAAAGCACCAGTTCTTGTTTGGTCAGTGCAGTTAAGCAACATTGGGCCAGGGTAGTACTGAGATGGGTGGCCGCTTAGGAATTCCTGGTGCTATTGGTTGATTTGCATTCAGCAATTCTTTTGTTATTTTCTCACATCATGAAACTGTTAGAGTTTCTTGCATTTGGAAATTCATGCATTTACTTCAATGGGGATGAATAGGTAACACTTTGGGATCAAGAAATTATTTTAATGAGTAAGCTGTATTCCTAAAGTGAATGCTGTTACATCATTGTTAAGGTTAAAATACACAGATCGATTTTCAACATTGAAGTATGGTGCATTATTTGAAAATGAAGCATGTTTAATAGAAAAACACAGCAATTATTTATTTCACCAAAATCATAAAAAACACAATAGTGATTTGTGCAATAATGAAATAATCGTCCAATCTGCAGTGTTATTTCCTCCAAATTTCAGGGAATGTTACTAATGAAGACCTTATCAGTGAGTAAATTGGTGATTTTGACATAGTACAGAATGCTCATTAATCTGCATATATAGTTGAAGTCAAGACATAATTGTTTTACTTCTCCACCCCGATGTGCCACTAAGCATGGTAATATATTGGCCTGTTCTTTGGCTCATACTAATCTTGGGGTTGTGTTATTGCAGGTTCTGAACATGGTTTTCACAGTCTTTACTCTAACAGTTTTCACAGCCTTTACTCACAGTCATTTATGGGTACAAGAAGGAGAGTAGATGTGCTGTTTTTGATCTCCAGCTTAGTAAAACAAATCATTGGTTTATTTTGGCCATTTTTGGTGGGGTTTTTTTTTGCATGTTTTTATGGTGGTTACATTCTTTTTAATTTTAATAAAAGTATTCTGCTGAATGCTTTTTGTATTTTGAGATTACTGAAAACTGAGGTAATTATACCCATAGTGCCACGTTGTGTGTTTTAGGCTTAACATACCCTGACAGTATTTCAATATAGTAAGGGTATCTTCATATTCAGGGGTATAATATTAATTAAGGAATTTTATGTTTAAATTAATTAAGGACTTTAAATTACATTAATCAGGGTTTTAATTAAAAATATAATTAAAATGTTCTGCTTGTGTGTTTGTTGTTGGTAAGTGTTGAGTCACATTGTGTGGTGCATGTGGTGTGTTTAGGCTTATTTGACAAACTTGTGGATTTAATCTTGTAGATCTTTTTATTAGATAGGTTGGTTTTCAATGACAGGGAGTCATCTATTGGTAACTTTGATTTTAAAGTAGTTAACAGAAATTTTAGGTTGTGAAATTGTTTGTTGCTTCCTGAATTGTTTTAGGGGCTGCTTATTGATACTTACAGTTATTTCTGGTAGAATAGTGCAATCCTTTTAGGGATCCTTATAATGCCTCCAAAGAAAGTTACAGAATGTGGGAGTTGCAAGCCCTTGAGGTTGGAGCTAGCTAATTTCCAAGCTGAGATCACCAGGTTAAAGGCTAGCAGGTTGAACTCCAGTTCTCCAGCAGCTGGTTTGACCAAGGGTAGGCTGAGTTCTCCAGTTGCACCACCATCTAGATAACCCAGAAAATTGGTGACTTCATCTGGTGCCAAGAAAGGTTTAAGATCAGAAAGGGCTTTCCTGGGGCTAACACCAAAGATTGTCAGGAAGAAAGGCAAAGGGGTCCAGCTAGATACTGCACTCCTAACACCCAGTTTGGAAGGAAATCCAGTTAGGGATGACAAACCAGAGGATAGGAGTATTCCTATATCTCTACCACATGAGTATACCTGTGGAGAATTCATGCAGGCAGGTGAAGTGGGCACTATTGGGTTGCAAAGTTCATTTCCTGGGAAACCAGTTGTTATAATTGGGGACATAGATTTAAAGGGGATTGATAGATGAGCACTACCAGAAGGGCATAACAGAGGATGTGTTAGTTTTGCTTCCCTGCCTTATGCAGGGCTAGGAGACATAAAAGCTAGGGTCAAAAATACAATGCAAGGGGAAAGTGAAGATTGCATGACGACATTACAGCTATGATCCAATGACAGAACGTTGGATAAGCCAGGTGTTGAAGTCCTTGAGGGCATTATGGAGATTACCAATGAGGTAAGAAGATCCCAACCCAAGGCTAGGGTTATGGTGTGTCCTTTTATTGAGTGACAGGATAAGAGTAGATTAACCATAGTTAAAGCCAGATGGATTAATAATAGACTATTTTCTGAAGGTCGTGCTATTGGGGTGAACCTACTGGATTATAGAGCATGTATCTCAGATCTCCAACAATGGTTTGCTATTGACAGATTCCATTTCAATGCAAGGGCTGCATCGAAGATTGGGATGAAAATTAAGGAATTTATGAAGATCTTTTATGGAAGACACCAGGTCATTTAATGCCAGGGTAAGAAGAATTACTCATGGCAAAGGTCTGCTAGGAATTAATAGGGGAGGGAAAAAGAAAGATATTTCAGCTACCAAGCCATCGACTTTGCTTGTTGTTAATTGCAGAAGTATAGTCAATAAAAGGGCTGAGTTAGATGCCCTTGCTGCAACAACAGATGCTAATATAATAATTGGCACTGAGTCCTGGTTAAAGGAAGAAATTGAATCAGCAGAGATTTTCTCTGATAGGTGTGTAGTTTACAGAAAAGAGAGGGAAGCAGGTAGAGGGGGTGGAGTCTTTATAGCCATAGATATATCACTGGATAATTCTAGGGAATTGGGTTATGAGGAAGATTGTGAAATGCTATGTTGTCATGTTGCTGGCTCTTTTGGTGGGGGAATTTATGTGGTTGGTTTCTACTGGCCACCAGGTGATAACCCATACCCACTGAAGAAACTATCTCAATCATTGGAGCGTCTATGCCAGAAGAAAAAGGTACTAGTAGTAATTCATGGTGGGGACTTCAATTTGTCAAGGTTTAATTGGGGCAGTGTGCAGTGTAATTTAAACTTTAGGTTCTCAGGAGCTCTAGATCTCTTTTTGTAGCAACTGTGTTGCAGTGGATTGGAACAGCTCATGACCATGCCTACTCATTAGAAAGGTGGTATTGTAGATCTAGTTTTTACAAATGTGCCCAAATCAATCAAAAATGTAGAGTGTATTGAGGGAATTAGTGATCATGCTGGGGTTAAAGTAGAGATAATAACTAGGTTGCCTAGACAGGTGGCTACAGGCAGGGTGGAATACCATTTCAATAAGGCCAATTGGGATTGTTTTAAAGCAAATCTTGAATTTCAATTAAATGGATTTTATACAATTATTAATACATGGGGCATTGAGGAATCTTAGCAAAGATTCTTAGCCATTTTAGAAGATGGCACACAACTGGCTGTCCCTTCTAAGGTTAAGTGGATTACCATTCTCCCAGAATGGTTCACCAAAGAGGTGAAGGTAGCTTTGCATAATAAACATAGGAAGGGGAAGAGTGACAATACTGCAGGGAAGTATAAGGGGCCCAAAAATTGGTTAAAGAGGTTATAAAGAAAGCATCCAAGAATTTTCATGAGAACGTTTTGGGAGACAGGCAGAAGAAATATCCCAAGCCATTCTGGGGTTATCTTAAGAGGTGTAGAAGAGAGGGATATAGGGATACATTGATTAAGGATGGGTCAGGAAATTTAGTTAATGATGATTGCCAATGATTTCAATGACACATTTGCAAATAGCTTTGCTAAGCACAGTAGGAATGACTTCCAGCCAGTATATGATAGGTATTCAAAGGAGAAATGGATGAGATTAATATCATTAGGGAGGGAATACAGCAACAACTGAGTAAATCAGTAGTTTATAAGATTCCTGGTCCAGATCGAATTTCTCCTTTTATTTTGCAGGGGCTCTCAGGGATTATTAGTTATTACTTGGTGGAAATATTTAAAAAGCCGTTGGACACTGGCATTGTTCCCTCATCATGGAAACTGGCTAACATAGTACCAATTTTCAAGTTAGGGGACACACTGGACCTGAAGTGCTATAGACCAGTTTCCTTAAAAAGTGCTGTATGCAAGATTTTTGAACATATCTTATTCTTATCTATAATGGCATATTTGGAAAATAATGGCATGCTTAGCAATAATCAGCATGGGTTTAGGAAAGGGAGGTCATGTGACACCCAAATGGCTTTCTTGATGGATTATATTCAAAAGGCATTAGACAACAGAAAGCAGGGTGATGTCATATTTTTGGACTTTGAACAGGCTTTTGTCATGTCACCCCATAATAAATTGATTTCTAAAATGTCCAGCTTGTGGATACGTTTTAAGGTTACTCATTGGATAAGGTCCTATCTCCTGGATAGACATCAGAGGGTCATGTTCAAGTGTAGTGCATCACAATGGAAACCAGCAACTTCTGGGGTCCCTCAGGGAAGTGTATTGAGTACTTTGCTATACGTTCTCTATGTAAATGACATAGGGCTTCAAATTAGCTCCTTTCTTGAGCTATGATACATGTATTGCTGAGGTATTGGATGAGGGGATATCATCATGTGCAAAATTACAGTGGGATCTAGATAAAATTTATGACTGGTGCATGAAATGGGAATTGCCTTTGAACCTCCATTAGTGTAGATTTCTTAGGATATCCAGATCAAGTAACCCTGTCGATTTTGATTACCAAATCGGTGGGAGTTAATGGAGAGGGTAGTTACTCATAAACACCTTGGGCTTATTTTAAATAGTAAAGGTAACCGGAAGGATCATATTCACAAATGGATTGGGAGGGCTGGGCAATTTCTCCATTTAATTAGTAGGGTTCTTGGGGACAGCACAAAGGAGGTTAAAGAAACTGCCTATACTTCAATGGTGTGACCAATTTTAGAGTATTGTAGCCCAATTTGGTTTCACTTCAGGCAGGACTTATCATGGGAAGTTGAAAACATCCAAAGGAGGGCAGCAAGAATTGTTCTCCACAGGTTTTCATGCAGGGAAAGTGTGTCTCAAATGATTAAGGATCTATGGTGGGAGACACTGAGCCAGAGGTGATTATCTCATAGTATTGGTCTTTTCACAAGACTGTTGCTAATGGGATGCAATGGACCTCTGGCAGGAAGTGTGTCCCAGGCTGGGTATCAAGGGAGCAAGGACCATTCATATAAATTGAAGGAACTAAGGGCTAAGACAGACTTGTACTACTGGTCTTTCTTGCCAATTACTATTTGACAATGGAATACTGTTGGGGAAAATAGAGTAGAGAGCTTACTGAATGGGAAGGCCTCGTTTGCAAATTTCTTAATGGGGCACAACTGTAACTTGGGGTCTTAGAAAACTTCTGGGTTATGTAGCAATGAGAGTCAGTCTCTCCACTGCCAAATTAGCCATAGTGGCTGCTTGCCATGAACTAGAATTAGAATTAATGTACACATTTATCAGGGGGTGAATTTTTAGCACCTTTTACCCATCCATATCTGCATCTCAAAAACTGACATATAAGTACTGCATTTTTTTTGTTCACACACTCCATCATTACCAACGTGAAGGGTTCTACTTATGAGAATTTTGCAACATTTTTTCATTGCATGTTATCAATTGTTTTTTAATTTGGAAATCTTATTGGAAATGGTTTGGAGTACTTTATTCCTATGAAACATAATGTTTTCTACACAATAGTGATGTATCTCATCTTGATTTATTTTGAAGAGCACTATTGGTATGTTGTTGGCATCAATGGGATGTAGCTTGCATATTGGATTAAATACGTTCTCCATAGTGATTAGTCAATTTGGCAGTTTACACAAACTAAAAGAAGTTGGGGTGGTTGTAAAGGTACTGGGGGAGGGGATAACTAGAAATATAACAGTGCATGGGGAGCAGAAGTTCCATGTAGTAATCTTCACAATAGCAATAAATAGTGTGGCCAAGTTGCATTGGACAGTGCGGCCAAGTTGCGTTGGACACACCAGTTCCCGATATAGATCACTAAAGTTAAGCAGCACACACCCACGTCAATATCAACTTGGGTGGTTGGTAAAGAACGTTGGGTGCTGCAAATTAACCCTCTTCCTCCTCCTTTCACCTACCTCCTCATCTTCTGCGGGCAGCCTCCTAAGGGGTTAACCTGTTATGGCTGCCTGGCTTACACCCCAACCCACAAACTAATCAAAGAAATCAAAGAACTAATCAAATAAGAGATGAAATGTGGAAAACAAACCACACCAAACCTCTACTGGTGTTTAAGGTGCGATGGGGTTCGAACACAATGGGGATATCACCAAACGTCTGCAGTTTCTGTAATGCCTCTAGCTGGTTAGGGGCAGATGCCTCCACCAACAAGGTGCCATTGCACAGTTTCTTGACCAAAGTCATGTCGCTGGCAATGCCCTTAATGGCTTTGGCGATAAGGAAGGGCGACGCCTTACCGAAGGCTGCTCCATCATCCCCAGAGATGGAAATAAATTGGGATGGATAGGAAGAAGGTATGGATGGTGGTTTAACTGCACCGAAATTCTTAGATGCAGGAACATGCTGTGCATCAGCTTTGGAACCCTACACCTTAAGGCAAAGAGGTCATTGCCTCTTGTTAAGGGCAGGTGCCAATGCCGTAGACGCCAGAGGTTCATTCCCTGATCCAGTGTCTTACTGGGGGAATGCGGCCTCTTTGTTGGAGCAGTACAGGTCTCCATCAGCTCAATGGCAGCTTGCCCTCTCAATTGGGTGGGACTGAGCCCGCCATCTTCTGGCTCAACACTAGTCAGTAAAGTAGAAGGTGGAGAGGTGGGGTTATTTGATGAGGTCCCCAGCCTCGGTTTTAAGGTTGCCATAATTTTGAATAATTATGCGTTCACTGCCCACAGGTCTTACCCACTCAACAGAGTCCAACAAGGGTTCGCCCATTCTGGTCACCAAGATTCCTTGGGCAGTACACCATTAGGGTGGCATAATCACTGAGTACCAGACCATTGGCATTGGTGTTGACTGCCGGTCCACTTACAGCCCCCTAGGAGGCATAACCACTTATGCACCCCTGGCCGATTGACCAAGACCAGGCTACTGCCTTGGCCTCCCGTTTTCCCTGGAAGCTGTGGCCAAAGTGATGTTTTGGAGACTGTGGGTCACAACCCTAGTCCCCAATGTCTTTCAGCCACCTCACCAGTGTGGAGTGGCCAAGAGACATCGCAGGGCATATGCCTCCTCAACCACCAGGATCCACTTTTCCCAGGGGTGCTGGTCTCCAGCATGGCAAACACGCAGGTAGGCATTTGTTTATGGTCACCTC
>JAAFCE010009127.1:26477047-26493444 GCA_013389805.1 Trigoniulus corallinus | reverse complement strand
TATGCCATTCAGGAAAAGTATTATTCCTTATAATCTTAGTGGGGACAGCTAGCTGTTTGTCCTTCTCTAAGAGGGCTAGGAATCGTTGTCAAGATTCCTCAACACCACAGTTATTAACAATGGTGTAAAAATCATTTAACTCATATTCTACATATGATTTAAAATATTCCCAATTTGCCTTATTATATTGGTATGCCACCCTGACTGGTGTCACTTGTCTAGGTAACCTTTTAGCTATCCGTGCCCTAACCCCTGCACAGTCACTAATTCCTTTAATACACTCTACAGTGTTGATAGAGTTGGGCACATTTGTAAATACTAAATCTAAAATTCCTCCTTTATCATGTGTAGGCATTGTCACAATCTGTTCCAATCCATTGCAGTAGAACTGCTCCAAAGATAGGTTCAGAGCACCTGATAACCTGGAATTTGAGTTAGGCTGCACACAGCCCCAATCCAACCCTTTTAAATTGAAGTCCCCTCCAAGAATTACTAGTGGTACCTTCTTCTTTTGATATATATGCTAAAATGATTTTGATAGTCTTATAAGTGGGAGTGGATTATCACCTGGTGGACAATAGAAGCCGACTACATAAATTCCCCCACCAAAAGAGCTTGCAACATGACAAGATACCATTTCACAATCTTCCACATATTGCAGTTCCCTAGAGCTCTCCAGGGATTTATCTATTGCTATAATGACTCCACCCCATCTGCCTGTTTCCCTATCCTTTCTGTAAACTACAAACTTATCTGAGAAGATCTCTGCTGATTTGATGTCTCCCCTCAACCAGGAACCAGTGCCAATTATGATATCAGCATCTGATATGGCAGCAAGGGTAATGAACTCAACCACTTTATTGACTATGCTTCTGCAATTCACAACAAGCAAAGTCAAAGAATTGTTTACTGCTAAAGACTTACCTATCCCTCCCCTATTAATACCTTTCCTGTTGATATTGTGTCTTAAAATGAAAAAGATGACTTGGCACCTTCAGCAATAAACTCCTTCATTTTTACTCCAATCTTTATTGCAGCCCATGTATTAAAATGAAATCTATGAACAGCAATCCAATGTTGGAGATCTGAGAGACATGCTCTGTAATCCAGTAGTTTTACCCCAATAGCCCAACATTCATAAAACATGCTATTATTTATCCATCTGGTCTTTGCTGTAGTTAACCTGCCTTTATCCTGTCGTTCAACAACAGGACAGAACATAACTCTAGCCTTGGGCCTAACTCTTTTTACCTACTTGGCTATATTCATAATTCCCTTCAGAACTTCAACTGTAGGTTTATCAAGAGTTATATCATTTGATCCTATATGTAAAATTGTCTTGCATTCATCCCTTTCCCCTCTCATTATACTTTCAATTCTTCCCTTTATGTCTTCCAACCTTTCACCAGGAAGGGGAGCAACACTAACACACCCTCTCTCTAGCCCCTCTGGTAGTGCCCAGCTATTAACACCCCTTAAGTCTGTGTCCCCAAGTGCAAGAATGGATTTGCCAGGGAATGCATTTTGCACCAATATAGAGCCCTCTACACTGACCTCTGCCAATCCTCTGCAGGTAGAATCCAGGGGTATGGATGATAGCATATGGCTATCCCCTGCATCCCTTTCCCTAACCCCTTTCCCTTGCAATCTGGGTGTTATTTGTTGATTACCCTATTTCTGCAATTCCCCTGTCCTCTTTACTACCTGATGGCATCACCAATATTCTAGGTGAACTAGATGGTAATGCCATTGGAGTCCCAACCTTATAATTGGTTAAACCAGCTACTGGAGAGCTGGAGCTCAGGATGGTTGACTGTAACCTGCTGATCTCCACCTGGATCTTAGCAAGCTCCAATTTTAAAAGCTTGCAGCCACCACACTCTGCAACTTTGTTTGGAGGCATAGTAATATGATCTCTCAAAGTAGTGCAATATTGCACTATAATAATATAAATAACAATATGTGGTTCCTAAAGCAATTGAAAAAGCACAGTCCTTTATTACATGCACCCTTAATAACTTTAAAATATCTGAAATAAAGTCATCAATTGATATCATTAAAAACAAACTTCAAAAACAAACTGACACACAGAGAGAACTACAACTAAATGTGCAAATTTCTGAAGATTGTGCCACACCTAAATTCAGCCAACCCAAATTCCTTTAAAAGGTGTCACAAAAAGAACCATACCACATGGCACCCTGTGTAGCAATTCTATATACAATCTTCAGGAATTCCTTATTATTAATAATAGCCAAGTGATAACACTTATGTCAAATTTATAGATTATATATTCAACAAATATAAAAAACCACAAAAAAACAACCAATTAAAACAAAGGATTTAGCTTACCAACCTGTAGCTCAATATCACACATCCACACTCTATGGAATGGATACATGAAGAAAATTCAAGGGAGTGACCAACTCTCATTCCAACATATGTTACCATAAAGCTCCCAAAACCATAGGCTACAATTCTCATGGTCCCCCTACAACACTAGTCATGGTGGGGTGCATCCTGCCATTGATTGTATATCACATGGTTACCACATGGATAATCACATCATATGCAGGTTTTGCCTGGAACCCTATGTTTAAAAATACTGTCTAATAATCATGCTTCTATCCATTGAATGGGACAAGATTGGAACTATTCCTTGAAATTGTTGGGAAATGAGATTATGGCATGATCCTCAAAAAGTCAAAAAGTAACCCATTATTCAATTTTTGCTAATAAAAATTTCTGTATGCTAAAAATTCTGTGAAATATTAAAACTGGGATTTTCCATACAAAATGCATGTTTTTCAAACAACACAATATAAAATAATATATGAAGTCAACCTGTATGTCTTAAGCAATTACAAAGCTGTGCCATATTCCTCTTAAACACACAACCCTCTCAAGGGTGGAGTTTGATTGATCCTGAAGGTCTATTGTATATTCACATTAATGGAAGGTGAGTGTGTAAATTAATGTACCAGAAGATATAATAATACTGACCAGAGGTGATAATATAATGAAAAGGGGCTAAATAGAGACAAAACCTTTGTTGGACTACACTGCTTAACTTCAGAGTTGAGACAAGAGTGGTGTTACAAATGTGGTATGACCATTGACAAACACCCATCTTTAAATAAGCATTTGACTTTGCTATTTTACTGAATTTGTATAATTTTCATTAGTTAAAAAAATACCTTATTAACAAACTGCACTAATCAATACTCAAAATGTTTTGAAATGTGATAAATATCCATTCCCTCATTTCATTTTTATCACTCAGATTAATCATTAATAAGCTACTGGACACCTGCATTAGATTAGAAACTACCTAAAAAGGAACTTCATCAGTATGGAGGAATACAACTTGATTTGGATGACAATGAAAAAATAGATTACAGTGTTGAACAAAGCCATTTCTACATAAACGAATTCTCCTAACTCTCTAATGAGTTGATGAGGCATAATTCACAATGTAGAAACTTCCTCCCATCATTGTTGAAGGGTGACAAAAAATCAGACTAGCAATAAATAAAATTTTATTTGCAGCCATGAGAATAAAAATTACTGTGTATTAACATGCAGTGATAAAAATTCCCATTTCAAATTTCCAAGATGATCTCATTTTACCCTCCTATATAATAAGAATAGAATTTACATGAAAATTTATATTTTATCCAATGGAAAATCGTCTTTTTTGAAATTTCTTGATTTCTATAGAATGTTACACTGAATGAGTTTTGGCACAGATTTACCCTTGTAAATGAAATCATGAAATAGTCAAATTTGTCATGTTGTCTAATGGAAAACAGCATTTTCTGCAATCTCTCAACTTTTGTTAAACCTTCAGCTATGCTACTTGGTAACAGCTTGGGAATATACATTGTACTCAGTTTGATGACAATTTACCCCCAATGATGGATTGGAGCAAAAAAATGAAATACATCACTCTTTGCATGTTGTTCACTGTGAAGATGTTCTATTATGTATGGAAAATAGTCATTCTTTTGCATTTTCTAAATTGGCATTAAAACAACAGCTATGCTGATTAATTACATAATGGAATAGCACACTACAATCCCACAATGCAATGTTTATGAGAGAAGCAAATGCAAAATAGTCACTGTTGTAATATTATTCAATGGAAAGGCATCCTCTTGGCAATCTTATAATTTTTATTGAAAATTTCACTTTGTACCATGCTTCCATACATAAAGGGTGTGGATGTGTATAATTGGGCTCCTGGTTGGTAAGTTAAATCTTTGGTTAAAATTGGTGATTTTTGATGGGTTATTTTAAGATATATTTTGGATATATAACACAGGGCTGCATTTTGAAAAAATTTTTCTGATGATTGCAAGAATTCAGGTGATTTTGAATCGTTTTTGACTGCTGATTTCAACTATGGGTTTACTTGTTCTCAGGCACATACTGAATTTTCACAAATTGCTAATAATTATTATTACGCAAAAGCATCTCCTTAAATTATAATAGTTTTAAGAGGAAGGTTGAAAGACAATATTTAATCTGATTTCTTTGACATACAGAAAATGGATTGGTGAGGAATGGATTTGAAGTACTTTAATTCTACTTCAAACTTTCCTTTCTTTGAACTCCTTGAACATTTTGGAAGTCTGTTGCACTCACATTCAAGGTTCCAGCAGTAGTCCACCATCATGTTAGAATTCCACCTTCCCTGGTACCTCTGTTCCATCTCTTTAATATATTGGTGAAATCTTTCACCATTCTCATCACTAAAATCTCCAAGGTTGTTTGGGAAATATTTCAAATGGGAGGGTAGAAAGTGCAATTTAACATTCATATTGCATCCAAGTTTCATCTACTTTTCCAGCATGGTCTCCACTAATATTAATAATTTTTGCAACTCTGGTTCCCAAAAAGCCTTGAACAACAGATTTAAATCTAATCCATGCATGTTTTTCAGGTTTATTCATAGAATCCTCAAATTGTGGGTTTGTGAATTTGAGGACCAACAAAATTTCCTGCTTTAATTTTTTTCTGTTTTAATGTTTGGAAACTGCTTTGCAAGATACTGGAAGCACGTTCCATCTGTGTGCAATTATTTTACCAACTGTTTCATCAGAGTTTAATACCTAATGGTGGATGTAATACCTTTGTGGGGTCAATCAATGGTTTGTTCAAAATACTTTTTGTCCCTGGCAAGAGATGCTTTCTTTTTGGCCATGATTTATTCACCCAGTGCTTATCTTTTGCTCTACTCTCCCACTCACAAAAAGCATGGCATTTTTGTATGGCTTGCTTGTTGACCAAGAAGCATGCCTATCATTTTGAAATCTCCACATACATGCCAGTTGTGCTCCTCAGTGTGAATTTTCATTAACACCTTTTTCACTTTTAAAAGACTATCTAGCTGGACAGAATAAACTACTTACTCCCATTCTGAAGAAGTATTGACATTAAACTCCTTTTGGAGGAGTCAATGCAGATCCTCCACTTAGAAACAGCATATTGGATTTCAAAATATTTCATCTGGCCAGGAATGCCACAGCAAAGCACTATTGAGTGTTCCTCAGCAAACAATGGCAGTAGCTCTTCTTCCACATGGTGATACCATAAGAAAAATGTCCCTGGTGCAAAAAGGTTTTTTAATTTTAACCTAGAACCAAGAACTTCTGCTGCACTTTTGGATAATTTCAAATCATCATCATCTCACCCTTTTCCTGGCTGAGGCAGGGTCTGGTCTATGGGTTCTAATCTTCAACTCCTGCCATTGGCTCTAATTCTCCACTAAGTCCCTCTCCATTTGAGATGCCCTTTAGATAAATTCAAATCTCTCATCAAATCATTTAGTTCTGCTTGCATGAATAGTGCCAAATGCTACGGCATCTCCCAACTTCATACTAGTAACTTTATTTCCCAGCCTTTTATTCTTCAAATTCAACCATGAAAGGTGGCCTTCTACCTGTTGTAAACTCAGATGCCAAACAGTAATCTTGAAATATAGCATATCTAAGCACATCATTAAGGCAAATTTGTTGAAAAACTACATGTGATGGAAAAAAACTAATTCCATATTTGAAATCAGCATAAAACACTAAAATCAGATAACATCATAAAGACATTAAAATTGATGCTGCACAGTGTAATCTCTAAATTTGACCTAAGTGTTATCACTTGGTTAATATCAATTATAAGGAATTCCTGAAGACTGTGTATGGCATTGCTACACAGGGTGTCACTTTGTGTGTTTCTGGTGTGACACATTGGAGTGTCCAATGACATAACCCAGGATAAACCTGCTGTAGAAGATCTTCAGGAAATTATTGATATAGCAAAGGAGGTTAGAAGATTCAGACCTAAGGCTAGGGTTATGGGGTGTTCTATTATTGAGTGAAAGGATAAAGGAAGATTAACTACAGCCCAGGCTGAATGGATAAATGACAAGTTATTTTCTGAAGGTAGAGCTATTGGGGTAAAACTACTTGATTATAGAGCATGTCTAACATTTCCAGGATTGGTTTGCTATGGATGGATTTCATTTCATGCAGGAGCTGCTTTCAGGATTAGTAGGAAATTTAATGAGTTTATTGCTGATTTTTTTTAGGAAAGGTACCAGGTCATCTCATGCCAGGTTGAAGCACAATTCTCACCAGAAAGGGGTACAAGGCATTAATAGGGAAGGAGTAGGTAAGCTTCCAGCAATAACTGACCCATTGACTTTGCTTGTTGTTAACTGCAGAAGCATAGTCAATAAAAAGGTTGAGTTCAGTGCCCTGGCTGCTACATCAGAAGCCGATATCATAATTGGCACTGAATCCTGGTTGAGGGGAGATGTTGAATCAGCAGAGATAGTCTCAAATTAGTATATGGTTTACAGAAAAGATAGGGAAGCAGGTAGAGGGGGTGGAGTCTTTATAGCCATAGATAAATCTGGAAAGCTCTACAGAATTGGGTTATAAATGTTGGGGAATTTATGTTGATGGCTTCTATTGTCCTCCAGGTGATGATCCACTACCATTGATCAGACAGTCACAATCACTAGATCATCTGCATTAAAGGAAAGTGGTCCCAATGGTAATTCCTGGTGGGGGCTTCAATTTACCATGGTTGGATTGTGGCAGTGTGTAGCCTAATTTAAAATCCAGCCTAATTTAAAATGATGTCTAAATCTCCTTTTGCATCAACTGCACTGTAACAGATTGTAACTATGCCTACACATGAGAAAGAGGGAATTGTAGATTTTGTATTCACAAATGTGCCCAACTCTATTGTGACCATGAAGTTGTTAGGGTAGAGATAGTGAAAAGGTTACCCAGACAGGTGGCAGATAGCAGGGTGGAATACCAATATGATTAGCCCAATCAGTAGTATTTCAAATCATATCTAGAATATGAATTACAGTAGAACTCCAATTTTCCAAACTCCAACTATCCAACTTGCTGATTATCCGAATTGCTTTCAGAATTTCAGAAAAATAATTAAGAGGGCGCATACTGCAATTTTCAAAATAATGCATGATTTGGCTGCCCGATAAACGGATACTGACAGTGAAACAGCTTACTTTGACCAAGATGTTCAGCAAGCAATGACTTTCATTTACAGTATGGTACACATACATACAGCACTAATGTACAGCCCTTTTAAGTATGCTTAATATGTAAAAGTGTTGTCTTTTCATTTAATTAATTAAAAGCTCTTTTCATTTAAAAACAATTTTTTCTCCCATTTTCAACATACATACAGTGATAAATTAAATTAGACCCTGTTTTCAGAAAATATCCAATTATCCGCATTTTTTATTATCCGAATGAGGTCTGGTCCCAATTTATTCAGATAATTGGAGTTCTACTGTAAATGATTTTTACACCATTGATAATACCTGTAGTGATGACTAATCTTGGCAATGATTCCTAGCCCTCTTAGAAGAGGGCACACAACTGGCTGTCCCCACTAACGTTATAAGGAATAACTCTGTTCCAGAATGGCATTCTAAGGAGGTGAAGGTAGCTTCACAGAACCAGCAATGGTGTATGAGTGTACTAAAGAGAGAGAGGGGTGTCAATGGTGAGGTGGTCTACAATAGGGTCTAAAGGGATTATGAAGAATGTTTATAAGAAATTTCATGAGAATATTTTTGGAGATAGGCACAGGAAATATCCAAAGGCATTGTGGGGATAGGAGGGTAATAGGGATACAGCAGTTAAGGATGTGTCGTGAAATTTAATCAAGGATAATCTTTAATTGCCAATGCTTTAATTACACATTAGAAAAAAACTTTGCAAGCAGTATAAATTACTCCCTGACAGAATTTAAAAGGGATTTGCCAGGAGGAATGGATGAGGTTATTATCACTAGGGTGGGAATTGAGCAACTACTGAGTAACTACTTCTGAGCAACTACTAATGCCATATCATCATTTATTTTGCAGCAGCTTTCTAGGATATTAGCTATTACTTGGTGGCAATGTTTAAAAAGGCATTAAACATGAGCACTGTTCCATCATCATGGAAACTGGGTAACATGGTGCCCATTTGCAACTCGTGTTAACAAGTGCTGTGTCCAAGATTTTTGAGCAACATGGGTTTTAGGAAAGGTATGTCATTTGGCACCCAAATGATTGAGTATATTCAAAAGGCATCAGTTAGCAGAAAGCAGGTTATCCCTCTAGTGGGACTATCCACCTGGCAGGTGGAGTAGATTTTCTTCTGGGCAACTAAGGGTCACACTTTTCCAGGAAAATGACTGCCCTCCATTATGTGCTTCATGTCCCTGACTGGAAGAGGATCCTGCCACTTCCACATCTCTTCTGTTCAAGATAAGCCTGGCTTTCTTATAACCTACCTCACCTATAGGGTGGAGGATCCTAGTGAAGTACAATGTCAAAATCCAGCCTTCAGGCAAAGATTCCCACTAAAGCTCCATGCCATAATCCATCTATGGAGCTGAGAATCCCATATAAGGACTTTCTGCAGATTTCTGTGATATTTTCTTTATTGGATTTAAGGGAAAGCAGCTGACAAACACCCATGGTGAGTTGTATATTCTGAATGCTCACAGAGACTGGTTGCACTTGCTTTAGAAGGTGAAGCCTCTTACTCAGAACTCAATTCTGATGATTTCAACATCCCTAGTGACTTTGGGGTGGAAAGGTCAGGTCACAACAGTGGCTCTGAATTATAAAATGGCACTTTGAAAGAAACACAAGGTAGAACTCAATGTGGGAGATCACCCAATCCAGGTATCAGCCTGAAAGATGGATGATCCTCCACACAGGTAACCTGGTAATGATCCCACTAGAGGGTTAATGTTGTATTCTAGGACTTTGAACAGGCTTTTGTCACCATACCCCATGATAAGCTGGTCTCAAAATTGTCCAACTTACTGATACATAGTAATGTTGTTCAATGGGCAAGGTCCTATCTACTTGATAAACAACAGGGGGTCGTTTTCAAGAGTAGTGCATCTCAATGGAAACCAGTCACATCAATGGCCTCTCAGGGAAATGCATTGGGTCTTTTGTTGTATATTCTCTAAATGAAAGACATAGGAATTGGTATTAATTCTTTCCTTGAACTATGACACATGTGCTGCTTGGGTATTAGATGATGGGTTATCATCCTGTGTGCAATTAGAACAGGATCTAGATAGGATTTACAATTGGTGTGTAACATGGGAATTGCCATTAAACCTGCAGAAGTGTGGGATACTCACAATATCTGGATCTAGGAAGCTACTTGATTTTGATTACCATATAGGTGGAGTTAGGGTTGAGAGGGTTGTAACCCACAAACACCTTGGAATTATCTTAAATAGTCAAGGTAATTGGAAGGATCACATTGGTAAAGTGATTGGGAGGGCTGGTCAATTCCTCTGTCTGATTAGTAGGGTCCTTGGGGACAGCACAAAGGAGTTAAAAGATACAGCATATATTTCAATGGTCTGCCTAATTTTGGAGTATGGAAGTCCAATTTGGTTCCCCTTCAGGGATGATGTATTTTGGGAGGTTGAAAGGATCCAAAGGAGGGTGGCAAGAATTGTACTTCACAGGTTTTCTCACAGGTAGAGCATGTCTGCCATGATAAGGGAACTAGGGTGGGACACACTAAGCCAGAGGTGTATATCTCACAGTAGTACACTTTTTATCAGACTGCTTCTGCTGGGATGTTATAGACCTCTGCCAGGAAGCTTGTAACCAGCTGAATATAAGGGGAGGAAGGATCATCCATATAAATTGAAAGAGGTTAGGGAACAGACAGACTCATACTACTGGTCATTGTTGCCAAGGATCATTTGACAATGGAATGGTCTTGGAGAAGTTAAGGGGGAGGACTTCATTAAAGGAATGCTGACAATTGCTAGTATTGTGTGGGGGAGGCACCTTGGAGGCACCTTGAGGCACCTTGGCCAATTGTGTCCCACCCTAATACCCTAATCATGTCAGACACAATCTCTCTATGACAAATCCTGTGGAATACAATTCTTCTCACCCTCCTTTGGATGTTTTAAATCTCTGAAGATAAATCCGGCCTGAAGTGAAACCACATTGGACTACCATACTCTGAAATTGACTGCACCATTGATGTATATGCTGTATCTTTTGCCTCCGATGTATTGTCTCCAAGGACACCCCCATCAACTGATTTCCTAATATGATTCTTCCAGGTGTCTTCACCATTTAAAGTAATTGCAAGCTGCTTATGGGTCACAACCCTCTTGACCTTCACTCTATCTCTGTAATAACCAAAATCAAGTAGCTTCCTTGACCCAGATATCATGAGTATCCAACTCTTTTGCATGTTTAAAGGCAATTCACACCTTACACAATAATTGTGAATATTATCTAGGTCCTGTTGTAATTGTGCACAGGATGATAACCCCTCATTTAATACCAGCAGTAAATGTGTCATCTTGAAATCAAGTGATATCAAGTCCAATGTCATTCACATATAAATTGTACAAGAAAGGGCCCAATGCACTTCCCTGAGGGACCCCTGATGTGGCTGGTTTCCATTCAGATGCACTTTCCTTGTACATTACTCTGTTGTCTATCAAGCAGATAGGACCTTACCCACTGAGTAACCTTACTATGTATCCCTAAACTTGACATCTTTGAAATCAGCTTTTCATGGGGTACCATGACAAAAGCCTGTTCATAGTCCAAGAATACAACATCAACATGCTTTCTGTTTTCTAAAGCCCTTTGAATATAATTCATCAAGCAAACCACTTGGGTGTCACATGACCTCCCTTTCCTAAACCCATGCTGGTTATTGCTAAGGATGCCATTCTTTTCCAGAAACCCCATTATAGAGGAGAATAGGATATTTTGGAAAACCTTGGATACAGCACTTGTTAATTAAACTGGTCTATAGCTGATGTGGCAGGTTTCCTTTCACATGCACTACCCTTGAACAGGACCATTTGTATGACTGTCAAGCAGAAAGGATCTTGCCTATTGAATAACCTTACTATGTATCTCTAACCAGAACATTTTTGAAACCAACTTATAACAGGGTACCACAGCAAAAGCCTGTTCTAAGTCTGAGAATACATCATCAATGTGCTTTCTGTTGTCTAAAGCAAGCCATCATGCAAGCCATTTGCATGACACATTACCTCTCTTTCCTAAACTCATGCTGGTGATTACTAAGGATGCCATTCTTTTCAAGATATCCCACTATAGATGAGCATAAGATATTTTCAAAAATCTTGGGCACAGCCATCATTAATGAAACTTGTCTACAGCACATAGATTTTGTCCCCTGACTTGAAAATTTGTACCACATTAGCCAGTTTCAAATGATTGTGGAATAATACTGGGGATGAATGATTTTTTTAAATATTCCTACCAAGTAATTGCTAATTATCCAAGAAAGTTACTGCATAATACATGGAGAAATGTCAAAAGGGGCCCAAAGCCTTATTAACCACTGATAATAAACCCTAGTGATAATAAACTAATTCTTTCCTCCTGGTGAATCCTATTAAACACTTATTTGTAATTTCCCAATTTCTTTGGAAACTATTGTTATGCCACTTGGTAACAGCATGGGACACCACATTATTCATATATGACAAGTACTAACCCTTGTAGAGTTAATATGAATCAACATCCATGAAAGAAAATTGCATTTAATTCAATCAAAAGGTGTCTTTTTTTGCAATTCCTGATTATTTTTTCAAGTGATAGCTATACCAGTTCGACACACCATGGAGTACCATACAGTACACATTCTGGAAAATATTTACCATACTCTGATGCATAGGAGATAAAATCAGTGAAAACGTCACTTTTTCCACTGCATTTTTTTATGGAAATGCCATGATTTTCATAAACTTGTAATAATTTATGTATGATGTTGCTAGAAGTGTAAGAAAACATATGCAATAACTAATAGTTGTTCAATAGAAAAATTCCACTTTTTGACATGGAATGTCTACATGGCAAAAGTGCTTAAATTTTTATTGTGTTTGTATTCAAGTTGCAGTTGTGTTATTGCAGGGGTCTCCAATGTTATTGTAGTTGAAAAGCCCTAAAATGCATAAGGGAGAGTAATGGGCCCTACTAACAGTACCCAGCCACAAATATGCATTGGTGTTGCAGCTTTTGTTGGGAACTGATTGATGTGGAACACTATATGCCAAGGTTTCCCAACCCTATGCCCACAGGCGCCATCGGCCCCACTGACGACTTTGTGTGTGCCCACCACTGTTTAGCAGTGACAAATATTTTTCTTCCCAATCACTAAAAATTTAAAAGAAAATCATTTTGTTGGTTAAAAGTATTTGTGAATCATTATTTTCAAAAATGAATTTAATAAAATGAAAATATTCATCTCAACTTTAGCATTATTTTTTAATTATTTATTACCCTTATCAAACTATAAATATCATTAGAAAAAATAAATACTACCCATCACCCTATTTATATTTTAGAATGTGCTGTAAGGTGCAAAAAAAGTTTGGGAACCCCTGCTCTATACTATGTCAATATATTGGTTCTGAAGGGAAAGATGTGTTATCTGACAACACTACAGCTGAGAAAGGTGTTAGAAATTCCTAGTGTACAAAAGAATTTCCTTATCTTAGAATTTCCTTTCTAATTTGATATTATATATTGTTCTTTCATTCATGAATAGAATTATTATTTTCCATTTCTCCATTAGGATGTTTTGATAACACAAACTCTCTCTGATTTACAGTTGTACACACACCAGCCAATTGATAATTCTTGCATATGACACGAATCACAAGAACCATCTTGCAAGATCAAAATACCATCTTAATTGCTTTTAATTTATATTATGTTTAACAACACCAAAATAATTATATTATTAAATAATGGAATGCAATGAGGCATGGTTGGTAGGCTGTTGTTGGCCAACAACAAAGGGAAAAGCATTGACAAGTACAAAACCAGGTTTAAAAATTCATTAAAATTTAGCATTGTTTATAATTTTTTATATTTCTAATTATTCATTTAAGTATAGCTTAGCAAGTAGGCTAAACTTTCTATTACCCCATTGTGGATTTCATTACCTGCAGTCTGCAATCTATTCTTTTAGCCACTGACTGGACACAGAATTCTGAAACAGTTCAATCATTGGGTCATTATATTATGTTACATGTGCAGGGGTAAGTGAGAGACTTTCCCCCTTCAATGTTATAATAAGCTCTGAATATTAGTATTTAATTTATGGTTATACAGAGGTCAATCAGTTGTAGGGCCTGGGAGAAAATTACCCACTGCTAACTCTATATGGTCAGCCCTGCCAATGGGGCCATTACTAAATGCATGGTGGGATGTGGAAAGGAGGCTAAACCTGCAACACATCCTCCCTGCTCTTAATGGGCTGTGATTTTTCTCCACCTGTCAATAGATTTTTATTTATTACAGTCAGAGTTTTTGAAACCCTTCACCAATGGTGGGAAGACTCCAAATATAAGAATTTAGCCTCATTGACTCATCACATTGTAGGGAGAATTCTTTGATTCACAAATCGCTTTCTACAACACTAGTGATCTATCCACTGCTTCACATTGATACCATTGAAAAAGACCCTCCCAAATTAATTCATGGAAATGGCCCTGAGAAGAAGGGCCCAAAGCATCCCAAAACTGTCCAAACAGAAGAATAAAATAAAAACCAATGAAAGGAAGCTTTATTTCAGATAAAGAACATGTGCAAATCTCCAATTCAATTTTTTTCTGTTTTATTAACCCACTAACGCCTGCTGTACTCAGTTGAGTAAACAGCTTTGAGAATTTCTCCCATGTCTAATGCATGATTTACCATTATGTCTTTTTCTGAATTGATTGTGAACATGACAAACTCTAATTTAAAAATATCTTTAAAAAAATATTGCTGCAAAAAGTCAGCTTTATTGTAGTTTTTGTGATGAATGTTTCTACAATACAAACAAAGATTTTGGTTTGAATTATTTTATACTTCAAGGTAAATATTTTCCAAACTGTTGTTGTAGGCATAATTCATATACTACATAGAATACTATGCACTTCATGGATAATTTATATACTGGAAGTTAATTAATTAATTCAAGCAAATTTAAAGGTGTACTCAGTTGAGTACAATGGGCACATCCATAGATAAAAACCTCTTTGGTAAAAGGATGTTTAGCAAGAAGGTCTCGGTATAATATTTTTCTCAGGAGATTGTCAGTAGAAAAACGTGCTACAAAATGTCACTTTTGCAAGAAAAGCTACTTATGAAGGGCTTGAAGAAGCTATTTGCATCAATTTTGGAGGGGAGGAAAAAACCACTGTGTGCGACATTGTGGTCATGCCTCCCCCTGAACCAGGTGGTTTAGCAGATGATGAAGAATGGTTTGTTGATGATTTTCAAAAATTTGCTTAGCCACAAAACATTCTGGAAACTACTAGTCTTAAACCATGGTGATGATAATGGTAATGATTCAGACAACAGTAATGAAGAACACTTGCTATGGCAAAAAATCACCACCTGGATGCCAAGTTCCAAAATGAAAAAATGTCAACTATCATAATCACCAAAACATTTTTATAACACCTGTAGTCTGCAGTTTCACTGAGCATGCTTTGACTGAGGGCACTCCTAGCCAGGCATCTTGAACCTGCAGAGTGGTGAGTTGCATTGGACACACCAGTTCTCATCTGATCACTGAAGTTAAGCAATGCAAGCCCAGTTAGTACTGACATGGGTGGTCGCTCAGGAAAGCTGGGTAATGCTAATACCCAATAATCGTCGCATTAGTGTAGTGTCTGTGCAGTATATGCATTAGAACTATACAGTGGGTGGGTCTCTAATGACCTTGTAGTTGATGGGACCTTAAACTCCAACAAAAAACAACAACAATTGAACCTGCAGGAATATTGGCTGGGTTGTCTGTTGGGGATGCCAGCCTACCCTACTTGTTCCAACATCATGTTATCCAAAATTATAATATTGCATAGTGTCTGACCTATTGCACATTAACAATAACCAATCTAAAGCACACATATGTAACCAACACAATTTGGTGGTGTGTATTGTTTACATATTTATTAGACATGGCTGTAATAACTGCCTGGTGCATTTTGGGTAAGCTGGGATTTTCAATGATTATTCCTGGAAATTATCTAAGACAAAACCTACCATCAACATTGAAAAAGAAATGCCAATCATCTTCAACAATTGGCATTTGGCTACAAGAAAATAATTGTCATAAACCCAAAAATCTATAACAGCTGCAGTGAATCATTTGTCATTCAATAAGATGGCACTGTGCATCATCCTCATCATCATCATACTCTTTGGCAGGGTTTGCTCTCCAAGTCCACAGAACATGCACTGACTAATGACACCAAAGCCAGGCGCCTGGAACCCACAGGGAAAGTGCAGAATGTGAAAAGAGACTGTGCATTGAAAGAATGTGTTTCAAAGATTTCCTTACATATGTGCCCATTGTACTCATCTGAGTACACCCCTGAAGAATCTAGATGAAAGCAGAATAATTTTTTTCTTTCACTTTCCTGTTATACTATCATATTATAATTAAAATTATCATGAAAATTTATCATTCTCCTTGCTGGTTTTCCTATGGGCATTAATGGGCTAATAAACCCACAACTTAAACTTTAATCTTAACTTAAATATCATCTAGAAAATGTCCATCTTAAATGTCACCATCAACAAAAAAGGAATCCTTAACTGACAAGTCTATTTTCTTCAATCTAATGCTGACCTAAATTTTATTACTTAATAATAATATGAAAAGGAGCTTTCATTGCAGATGGAAAGCATCTTAATGAAAATGTCATGACTTCAGATAGAAGACAGCTGCCACATCCTAATTATCATTCTGTGCACAATTACAACAGGATCTTGATAAGATTTACAATTGGTGCATAAAATGGGAATTGCCATTAAATCTGAAAAA
>JAAFCE010009127.1:26455485-26472586 GCA_013389805.1 Trigoniulus corallinus | reverse complement strand
TGTATGCCAAATTTGTATGTATGCCAAATTCTCATACACCAAATTGACTATGCCAAATTGTCATGTGCCAATTGACATAGGCCCAGACAATCTGCTACCATGTCTGCATCAATCTCCCCCTGCTCCACATGCTTTCAAACAACTGCCTTCATGAAATGGTCCTAGTGATCTCCTTTTCCCCTCTTCTTTTTGCATTTTCATGCCACCATAACCTGATATCCTCATTTTCCCCTATAACTATCACCCACAGGCTCTTTCATAACCAGAATGAAAATGTATGGGTTTAGTGCTGCACCTTCAGGCACCTTGGAGACAGTAATACAATGTTCCCTCCAGGAAGGAATTAGTTTGGAAATCGTTGTGGTCCATACCAGGTAGGATGACAATGGAAAATATCTTCATTCTGAGGCAGATTGTAGAAATGTAAAAGGCAGAAAAAGGAGCACCATGTCATTTTTATTGACGTGCAGAATTCTTATGACAGTGTTCCAAGGCAGGTAGTTTGGAAAGTACTACAGAAATCAGGGATAGAGGAATGGTTTATCTGAATAATGATGCATAGGTATGATGGTTTCATAAGCAGGGGAAGACTACCTTGAGGAAATACTGTGGGCTTCCCAGTGAAGGTTGGGTGCCTAAGGAGCCATTTATAGATTGCTGTACTAATCTTCAAAAATCTTGATGACAGACCTGATTTGTGACCAAGCAAATTCTTGGGCAGATACTTCCTACACCATGAGGTTTAAGAAATCGTTTTCTTTATTTAAATTTACAAATTTCTATTTCAACTATAGTGATGCTGCTTTGCAACAGCTTTGAATACCATGGACCACACAGTATTGTGAGGGTAGCCATTCTCTGATGCATAGAAAACAAGAAATCGTCAAACAAGTCAATTTCTCCATGTTAAACAAACAGGAAAACGATTTTTTGCAATGTATTCATTTCTATTGAAGCTACAGCAATGATGTTTGGCCATATCATGGATTACCATACTTTATGGGTCACCTCTCATCTCTTGTGGGCAGTGTCCTAAGGGTTCGTCCTGTTATGGCTGCCTGGCTTACTCCCCAACCCACAAATTAATTCAGTAATCATGCAATCTGGTAGAGATTTCCCATTCCCTCACGCATATAATAGAAATATCTTCAAACTAGTGAATTTCCCCATGGTAAAGTTTTGGGAGAAACGTTTTTATTGCAACTTATCAATTTCCAGTAAAGCTACAGTGATGCTGCTTTGCAACATGTAATGCCATACTCCATTAGATCAAGCAATGATTTACCACTCTGTTATGCATATAATAAAGAAAAGCTCCATCTTTATTTTCTCCATTTTTAACATATGGGGGAATGTATTTGTTGAATTTCATAAAATTAAATATTGAATCTACAGCAACATTCAACAACATTCAGTAAAATACTCCATGTGATCCAGCAAAGATCAGGGCCAGTCCATCCATAGGTACAAAGTGTGCAAAGAATGTGTGTGGCTGGTGTCACACAGAGCTCAAACCAAGTCTGCACTCCAAGTTAGCAAGTTGGAGTGGCTAAGTGCAACAATCTGTTGAGTTCAATACCTGAACCAAAATCCTGTAGCCACAAACCATTAACAAATCTCCATTAATGCAGATTTGAAGGCTTATTTTTAATTTAAGGTTTAGGAACATGTTATATGAAAATTTCTCATTTTTTAAGAGCTATGCAATACTATAGTTAAAAATACACATATCTATTGAAAAAAATGTAGCTTTGCATTATCATGAAAAAACTACTGCTGTAATTTCTGACTTGTTTTAGGAAATGAAAGTTCCCCTCCATCAACTATAACTTTTTCCAAAACAGGTTATCATATATCTTATAGTTTTTGAAACAAATACATACTTTAAAAATTGCACCCTGTATATATACATGTGAGAGAATCATAAAAGAAAACGTTCATTTTGATTAATTATAGGACATTTAGTTGTATCATATTTTCAACATTGTCCAGTATCTCAAAAAGTAGAGCCAATTTCACAAAAGTGGTGGCCTTTTTGAAATCAGCACCCTCAAAATAATCTAAATTTATTCTGATATTCTTGGAAACTATGAAAAAGAAAATTTGTTCGGCTGTGTTATCTTTGGTATATGCCTTAATAATGATCTCTACTTTTGGTGTTTCAATCCCCACTCCTCCCCACGAACAAGATTTATATCAATTATGTGAACGATCTCATGTTGCCACTAATATCCTGTTTGTACGAATCTCGCTTTTTTTGGCACAGAAAAAATGTAAAATCAGCTTTCCTCCTGCCTGGCCTCAACGTCTCCACACTCCAGTTACAATTCAGTCATTAGAAGAATAATGTGTATTCATGAAAACACTTTTTTTTTGGCAATAATTATGCCCTAAAACAACAAAAAGCAAAAAGAAATCTTAACCACATTCAATGGGGAAAGGCCAGGACACTTAAAGTGTCTCCTGAACACATTGAGACCTGGACACTTTCACGTATGACACCAGAAGCCTTCACAAACTTAAAAGTAACATGAAACTTTTAATGCTTTGGTGCTACAGGACAAAAATCCCACCATGGTGGAGGCAGTGGATAGCGTGCTCAGTAACTACATCAGTGGTCCTTGTTTGATACTGGGCCCAGGTGATTTTGCTTCTTTTGGGTGAGAGAGATCCCCGAGTGGGTTTTACTTCTCACCCGAAGGAAGACAGAGGTCTCATGCAGTGTATGATGGCATTCACACATAAAAGAACCCTCTCTACTATGCAAAGAGTAAATGAGGCAATATATCCAGATGTAGGACCTTGTCACCTGATGCCAGTAGAATACCCCAATCAACAGTATACCAATGATAAATGCAGCTTTGGTTGGAAACCAGCTGCAGAAAACCACTGTGCAATATATCACCCTTGTGTCCATGCAGAGTAACAAGATGGTTACCCAACACTGTCATAGCCAGGAAAAGGGTCAGGAGTTGCTTTTGCTTTGATGCTTCAGAAAATTTTTTCCATGTGCTGGCAAATAAGAAAATGAAAACGATGTTACTCAAACAAAACAAATCAATGTTAAGTTGTAGTGAAAATATTTTGAGGGGGGGCAGCCTCAACATAATTGCACACAGGAGGCTGAACCTATAGCACTGGCCTTGGCAATGATTTACAATTTTTGATGACTGGAACCAAAAAAGACTTCACACAAGTCAATTTCTCCATGTTTAACATGTTGGGAAACGTTTTCTTTTTGCAATTTATCAATTTCTCTTGAAAATTCAGCAATGCTACTTGGCTGCTGCATAGAATGCCAAACTCCAAACGATCTGACTCTGATTTGCCATTCTCAGATTCAGAGAATAGAAATTAATTTAAAAGAAGACTCCACATTAAACATATGGGATATGTCTCTTTGTAATTAATCTATATCTATTCAAAGTTCAATGATGCTGCTTGGCAACAGCATGGAATACAATACTTCACACTATCTGGCACAAATTTACTGTTTGTTGATGTGTAGAATAGATGACAACTTAATAAATTTAATTGTGTCATGTTAAGAATGTGGGAAAATGATTTCTTTGAATATTATCAACCTCTTTTGAAGCTAATGTGATGCTACTTGTAAACAGCATGAAATACCTTACAACACAGAATGCAGCACAGATTTGCCACACATATGGGTGAGATTTGAAATTATTTTGCCTTCAGTTGGTGGTACACAGTTTGGACAGGATTTCTGGAGGTAATGAAGAAGGTATTAGTATTGCTTATGACAAAACTTTTTTCCTTGAAATATTTCAATGTTGATCATTTATGCTTGGGTGAATATACCTTAGGACTTACATTTGTAGTTCTTCCATTACTGTGGTTGTTTGCTATCTTCCTCCTTCTCTGCTGCCTGCAATATTCACTTCAGTATTAGAAGAGTTAACTGCAGAAGTTGCCAACTACTCCCAACTAATTTTATTATTAGTGACTTCAATGTGCCATTAATTTACTGGCCAAATGGTATGACAAGGTATTTTGGTAATTATCATACTGCAAAAGGCATTGGTTCTTATTCCTTTAGTGACTTTTCTTAAACTCACCAAATTCAATCGTGTGCCCAATGACTTAATAGAATCCTGGATTTATGTTTGTGTGATCTTTCCTATACCATCTACCTTTGGCTCCATTATTGATGATAGATCCATATCATCTCCAATATTCATCTTTGTCCCAATACCTCTTACTGTGGGTTCTCCTTTAGTACCACAAGTGTTAAATTGACATAAGGAAAACTTTATTGCCTTATATCACTACTTGTGTTCAGGAAAGTGGGATTCTAAATGAGAGTTGTACTTCCCTCAACTTAAAGTAATTGGAGGCCAAATTACTCTTGAGCAGGTTGTTGCAAGGTTTGTGCCCCTCACTAAATCAGTGGCTTGACATGAATGCTATCCTTTTAGGCTTTGTGAAGAAGGGAAATTCCTTTCCACAAATAAAAACACCTGTTTCTATATCTACTTAATCAATTCTATTACAGAGGTGCAGTCACGTGATTACAAGCACATGATTGACATTATTTCATCAGCAATTTTACATCTCTTTATTTGTGCAAATTCATTTTGGAATTAACACAAACGTTATTATACTTCTTCTATATTACATAATGATCAATATGTTAATGACTCAATTACTTTGTGTAAAGTATTTTGTAATAAATTTATGAAACACTGTTCTGCCAAAAGTGGATATCATGATCACATCTCCTTCCCATATATTATACTTAACTCTGCAAATTTCCTACATTGTAGGGGAATATCCTCAGATGAGGTTGTCAAGCAATCCAATAAATGAAACTCTCCTTCCAAACAGGACCTGATATGATTCCTTCTGCACTGCTGGGGGCAGAAAGTTATGTTATCCCTGTTCTTTTATTTCTAAAGAGTGGAAAGCTGGTAACGTTCTTCTTGATTATAAATAAGACTGTCAACTGCATACTAGTAATTAATGACCTATTTCATTGATTTCCTGAATTGCCAAGGTTCTAGAGCTAATTTCACAGCACCCACCATGGCTTTACTCCTAGCAAATCCACAGAGACTAACCTGTTATGCCACATATCCTTAAAATTGTGCTCTGAACAACAGGTGACAGTTAGATCTATCACAAGCCAATGTGGACTTTCCAATGTGGGAATTCAGCAAATGTGGACTTTCCTCTAGTCTATTAGAGTTCTTAAGGAATTATTTGTCAGGACAAACTAGCTTTATTGTTATGGGACAATGTTTTACCCATTTTTTATAGTATATGCTCTGGCGTTCCCTAGGGTAGCACATTTAGACTCAGTTTCGATGTCAATATTTATCAATGACTTGTTTACTTCTACTGCATTGGATTTACCGATGACCTGAAGATTTCCAAATTAATAATCCTCTACATTGATGCTATAGAGTTGTAGCTATCCAAAATTAAATCAATGTAAAACTTCAAGCATAAGTTTTAAATGTCAACCATTCTGCATAGTTTTTAGGTATGCAATTAGTAGTGGTCCTCCAGTGACTAAGGTGACTTTTTCAAAGATATGCGAGTTTATTTAGAGTCAATACCAACCCTTCCCTGCCATGTGTGCTTTACCTATAAATAACTTATGAGAGATCAGTCACTATCCACTGCTTCAATTACATTTGTTTAATCTATTGCCTCAGCCAAAATTAATGTAAGCCATAAACTGGTGGACCTCATGTGCACCCTCTCACTGTTATGACATTGCCAAGCACTGTAACTGAATACTTTGTATTGTTTGTTGTCTTTTTTGGGTGTTTTAGGGTCCCTCAACTACACTAATGCAACAATTTTTGGGTACTAGCAGTACCCAGTCTTCCCAAGCAGCCACCCTTGTCAGTAATAACTAGGGTTGCATTGCTTAACTTCAGTGATCAGACAAAAACTGGTGGAATACTTTGAAATTAGAACTCTGACTGTATGGGGCCAGACTAAAAATGGGAATATAAAGCCCATCAGAAATGAACAACTACATTTTGGGGTTCATAGGGACTGTATTCTTAGAAAAAACTATTCCTACAGCATTGCCTAATGAATGCAAAACTTGCTTGCCCTGAACTACTAAGCAGATTACAATTTTGGGTTCCACCTAGTAATAATGAGCTCCATTCCCTCTTAATTGAAGATTTATTGCTAAAAGAATGCAAATTCAAGTCAAAGCATAAACTGGAACTTTTGTCTGCTGATTCAATGTTATTTAGGAATTTCCTTAGCTGGTGACCAAAGCTCCACTATACATGGAATGTGTAGCATTTGTACTCCCCGCCCCAAGACATTAATTTTTCCCCTTCTGAACCTACATTTAATATTATTCAGTTAGTTTAATTGCTTAATCTTAGATAGAAATATAAATAGATTTATCATTCTCTGATACACACATTAGAAAAATACTTAAAACAATTCAGTATTTCCATGTTAAATATATAAGAAAATATACTTCTTTGCAATCTATCAATCAGCAAAATGGAATGCAGTATTCCATGCTGCTGTGAATCAATGTGATCTGGCACAAATTTACCATTTTCTGTTCCATAGAATAGAAAACCCATTTTATGCACAACTTTAACTGATGCACCATTTTAAGATGCACAGAATAGAAAAACCATCAAACAAGTCAGTTTCTCCATGGTAAGCAAATGGGAAAACACTTTTTGCAATTTATTTACTTCTATGAAAGCTATAGTCATGCTCCTTGGCAACAGCAATGACCTGGCACAATTCTATCCTTCTTAGAATAGAAAATCATACTCTTCTTCATCTCACCTTTCTCCTGTCTCAGGAAGGGTTGGGTCTACAGGTTCCAATCCTCCACTCCCACACCAGGTCCCCTTCCACCCCACATGCCTCGTGTCCCTTTACACCACTTGTGCCTACATCTGTTTCAATCTTCCTTTACCCCTGGTGCCCCTAATCACCATCAGTCCCACAATGGACATAAGTTCCTCCTCTCCCATCCTCATAGCATGCCCATGCCACCTCAACTGATTCTCTCTCATCTTTTATGCAATGTCTCCCACTCCCAAGCTACTGCTAATGTAAGCATTTTGGATTCTGTCACCTCATGACACCCCACTCATGTAGTGCAGCATTTGCATGTCCACCACTTGCATTTGCCTTTTGTGGTTCTTCCTAGCTGAGCAACACTTTGAGCCTTACAACATAGCAGGCATAATGACAGTTCTGTACATTTTACCCTTCAACTTATTTGGGACCTGTCTCCACTTCTGCCATCCTGCCTTACCAGTTGTCACGTTAGAATCCATCTCCTCATTGCTCTGGAAAACTGATCCTAAACTCCAAAACTCTTGCACTCCTGGTATCTCCTCATGCCCACAATGGATCTCACCCCTTGTCCCTGGCTACTAAAATTGAAAATCATATTATAAAAATAAATTTCTCAAAAGCATTCTTGTAGAAAAATGTTCTTTTGCAATTTATCGTTTTTAATTGAAGCTACAGCAATGTTCAAATTCTAATTCCCGTTCTAATTCAATGTTGCTTGGCAATGTTTGGAATCTGGAACAGATTTTCCATTCTCTTATGCATAGAATAGATAGAAATTCACCAGAAAAGTCAATTTCTCCATGTGAAATGCATTGGGAAATGTTGCCAAACAACATTGAATTATAACATCACTGTAGCTACAATAAAATAGTTGATAAATTGCAACAGAAGGTTTTCCCATAAAATTAACATGGAGAAATTCCCAATTTTGAAGTTCTTTTCTATTCCATTCATCAGAGAATGGTGAATCTGTGCCAGATTGCATGGAGCATGCTATTCCTTTCTGTTGCAAAGCACTATCACTGAAGCTGCAGCATAAATTGATAGGTTGATAAAAACGTGGTTTTTCAAATGAATTACATGGAAAAATTGAGTGATTTGCCAGATCATGTTGAATATGGTATTCCAAGCTGTTGCTTAGTAAGATTAGTTTCTATCAGCACTGCAGCATCAATAAAAGCTGATAAATAGTAAAAAGGGAAAGTTTTTCCCAAAACACCACCATGGACAAATTCACAAATCTGTACCACATCTCATGAAATAAGGCATGTCAGCTGTTGCCATGCATCTTGACTGTGGCATCAATATAAATTGCTAAATTGCAAAAAGAAAACGTTTTCCTATAACTTTATCATGGAGCTCATTCACTGCAGCATGAAATAACATACTAAACGTGATATGGCAAAAATTTAAAATTCATAATTGCAAAATCTTCAAAAAAGTGAATTTCTCCTTGTTAAACATATGGGAAAACGTTCTGTGCAATTTATCAATTTCTAATGTAACTACAGTGATGCTGATTGGCAACAGCTTGGAATACAATAATTCACACAATCTGCTGCAGATTCTGTGATGGATGGAATAGATAACAAGTCATCTATTCCATGTCAATCACATTGGAAAACCATTTTTATGCAATTTTTCAATTTCTATTGAAGCTGCAGCAGTGCTCCTGAAAGTTTCAGAGTGGCAAATTACACTGGACACACTGATTCTCATCTCCTCACAGAAGTTAAGCAATGCAATCCCAGTAAGTACTGATGTGGGTGCTGCTTGGGAAAACTGGGTACCAGTAGTTTCCAAAAATCATTGCATTAGTGGCATAGGGAAGCCTCTGCATGAGAACTACACAGTGGATGGGGGCTCTAATGACCCTGTGGTAATTGGGCCATAAAGCACCAACAAACAAACTTAAAGTTTTGTTGAATACCAAAACCCACACAATATGGCACTGATTTACCATTTATCAGTTAATCATTTAGGAAAATGATTTTATGCAATTTATCAATTTCTATTTAAACTCCAGTGATGCTGCTTGGCAACAGCATGGAATAACAGTCATTTTTTTCCATCTGAAACTCATGGGAAATGGGTTTTTTGCCAGTCATAAATTTCTATTTAAGCTACTATGCTGCTGCTTGGCAACAGCATGGATTTTAGAATAGGAAAAACCGACAAACAAGACATTTTCTCCATTATAAACTTATGTTAAAACGCTTTTGCTATTTAACAATTTGTTTTGAAACAACACCTATGCTGCTTGGCAACACCAACGAATATCATAATCCATGCAATGTGGCCCACATATACAAATGTGTGATGAATAGAATGGAAAAATCATAAGGCAAGTTAATTTTTGCATGTCAAAGTTATGGGAAAACGTTTTTTAGTTTGCAATTTATCAATTCATATTGAAGGAACAGTGATGCCACTTACCAACACTATGGAATAATATAGTATATGCAAGATGGAACATATTTAGTATTTCAATGATGCATAAAATTGAAAAAAAAAAATTCAAACAAGTCAATTTCTCCACCATTTCTCCATGCTTTTTTGGAATGACTTCAGATTTTTAACTTGATTGAAGTTCTTTTCTATTCTATGAATTAGACAATGGTAGATCTGTGCCAGATGATCGGGAGTTTGGTATTCCATGCAGCATTCAATCCATTGAATTACTAGCAAACAGTTACTTTTTCACAAAATTGCTCTTCTAGGAAACTCTGAAGGGAAAAGATTGAGAAGTTGTGAGGAATGTGGTCCTTGATTCTGTTACTAAGTAGATATTTGCAGCCTGAAAAGAAATTCTTAATTTTCAAAAAAAAAGATTTTACCCAAAACATTGATGTGGAGAATGCAACTGGTTTGAAATTTATGTCTACAAAATGCATCACAGAATTGTAAATCAGTACTAGAATCCATTGAGTATGGTATGCCATGCCATTGCCAATTACCAGGTGAAATAGAAATTCACAAATTCTAAAAGAAAGCGTTCTTACCATTGAATTACATACAAAAAGTGTGTGTTTTTGAAGGAATTTCTCTGGTAAGAAAGACCCCCCATCATCATGCACCCATCCAACCTTTGGCAGTCTCAGGTCTGTAGGTTCACTGAATTGGTGCTCTAAATTGGTGCACCCTGCCAGGCGTCTGGAACACACAGGAAATATTGGCTGAATTGTCAGTGGGGGCCTGCCCCACTGGCATTGTGTCTGACCTATTGCTCAAAAACTAAACAAGGGTTTGATACAGCCATGCTACCACTATCATTTCCTAAGAAAGACTGGAGAATAAAACTTTAACAAAATGTGTGGTTTTTGGTTTGCCATGTTCTTACCAAGTAGTGTATTTGCAGCTACAATAAAAAATTTTAAATTGCAAAACACTGTTCCCCTTAAGATTAATATGGAGAATGTGACTTGTTTGAAGTTTTTTTATCATGCATACAGTATGATATTCCATAATGTCCCCAAGCATTATTGTTGAAGCTTAAATTCAAATTCAGGAATTCTAAAAGGATGGCATTCTTGCCATTCAGTTACATGAAAAAATTGACTTTGATATGAAATTCATCTCCTAACAAAAACAGCAGGGTAAAAGCTTGATAAATGGTGTGAAATATGGGCTCTCCATGCTGTTTAAATGTGGCATATTTGTTGTTTCAATAGAAACTTTTAAATAGCAAAAAAAATTCCCTTAGGATTAACATGGAGAATGTGTCACATTTCAAGACTTTTCTATTCCATCAATCAGAAAATGGCAAATCTGTATCAGAATGCATGGGGTGTGGTATTCCATGCTGTTGCCAAAGAACAATGGTGTTGTTTCAATGGAAATTTAGAAACCCTAAAAAAGATGGCACCCCAATCTATTGTGGTCCTTTGCCTATTCTTTCTTCATAAACGATTTATTTTTGGTACCAGCTCCCAGGGTGGATTTGTTATCTTTCAGTGATGATATGAAATTGTCAAATTGTATTCAATAGAAGAAGGATGCAAAGGCATTGCAGCAGGGATGATTGGATAACTGCAAACTGCTGGATGTTAATTTTAAATGCAGACAGGGTGGTATACCAATATAATAAGGCCAATTCGGAATATTTTAAATCATATCTAGAGTATGAGTTAAATGATTTTTATACCATTTTAAATACCTATGGTGTTGAGGAATCTTGGCAAAGAGTCCTAGCCCTCTTAGAGGAGGGCAAACAGCTAGCTCTCGCCACTAACACTATAAGAAATAATAATTTTCCTGAACGTTATACTAAAGAGATGAAGGTAGCTTTGCAGAACCTGCGAAGGGCTAGGAATGCACTTAGGAGAGGGAGGGATGCCAATAGTGAGTTAGTTTATAAGAAGGTCTAGAAAAAGGTTAAAGTACTGTATATGTGAAGAAGGCATACAAGAATTTTCATGAAAACATTTTGGGGGACAGACTTAAGAAAAATCCCAAGGCGTTCTGGGAGTATCTGAAGAGGTGTAGGAGAGAAGGTTATAGAGATAGAGTGGTTAACGATGGGTCAGGAAATGTAGTTAAGGATAGTCTTATGATTGCCAATGTTTTCAATGATTCATTTGCAAAAAGCTTACCAAATAGAAGAAACCTCCAGCTGATACTTGATAGTGATTCAGCAGGGGGAATGGATGAGGTTAATATCACTAGGGTGGGAATTGAGCAACTACTGAGTAAATCAGTGGTTCATAAGGCTTCAAGTCCTGATGGCACTTCTCCATATATTATGCAGTGGATTTCATGGATACTTAGCTATTACCTGGTGTAAATATTTAGAAAGTCATTAGACATGGGTATTGTTCGAAAATCATGGAAACTTGCTAATGTGGTACCAATTTTCAAGTGAGGAGACACAGCAGACCCTAAGTGCTATAGATGAGTTTCATTAATGATTGCTGAATCCAAGGTTTTTGAACATATCATATTCTCCTCTAAAATGGGATATCTGGAAAAGAATGGCATCCTTAGCAAAAATCAGCATGGGTTTAGGAAAGGGAGGTCATGTGACACCCAAATGGCTTGCTTGATGGATTATATTTAAAGGGCTTTAGATAACAGAAAGCAGGTTGATGTTGTATTCTTAGACTTTAAACAGGCTTTTGTCATGGTACTGCATGATAAGCTGATTTAAAAAATGTCAAGTTTAGGGATACATAGTAAGGTTACTAAGTGGGTAAGGTCCTATCTGCTTGATAGACAACAGAGGGTAATGTACAGGGATAGTGCATCGGAATAGAAACAAGCCACATCACTGGTCCCTCAGGGAAGAGTGTTTTAGGGCCCATCAACTACAAAGGTCATTTGGGCCCAGAAAGACAATCACCATGGTGGGGGGGTGTAAACGACCAACCCACCATTATGATAATTAATAAGGGCAAAAGCCCACTAAGAGTAAAAATAGTAAAAGGCAAAAGCCACAAAAATAACTGGGAATAAATAAAGGCCAAAGCCAAAACAGATAAAGCTAAACAGGCAAAAGCCAAAACAGATACAGTAAAATTTGGCAAAGGCTTAAACAGACACTAACATAAATGGGCAAAAGCCAAAACTGACACAAAAAGGAAAAGGCAAAAGCCAAAACCGACACAAAAAGGAAAAGGCAAAAGCCAAAAAGAAGAATAAAAGGAAAGGATGCCAATAAGAAAAATAGTGCCAGAGATTAAATGTTGGGAAAGAGGCAAGCCTCTTTCACAAACACAAGCGAGCTCTCCACCCCCTGGGGGTTATCCCCAAGTGATGTGGAGAGCTCTAGACTAACTGCCAGTCGACATCTAAGCTCATGGTATCTCTCACAGTGGCTAAATATGTGTGCCACTGTAAGAGGCTCCCAGCATGAGTCACACCATGGTTCATGCTCACCCCATAGTATGTAAGAGTGGGTGAGGAACGTGTGACCAATTCACAGCTGAGCTAACACAACCTCCTCCCTCCGTGACTGGTGGCATGAGGATACCCAGTGCACTGGAGTGTCCTTCAGTGAGTGGAGTTTGTTGGTGGTCTCCAAAAACCACTGGGACCACCATTATTTGTGGAAGGTCCGCCACACCATTGGGAGAGCATCAGAGGAGGGGACAGTAGTGTCAGGCATGGGCATCTGCCCTCTCATTGCCCATGATGCCAACATACCCCAGGACCCACATAAACAACAAAGTCTTGCCATGCTTGTGAATTGTGAGCAGTGAACTGTTCATACCCTGGTTGATGGCATGTCTGCTTTAGGGGGTGTGCAACAGCTGGAAGGAGGATAGGGAGTCAGTCACAATCACAAGATGTTGTGAATCAAACGTTGGATGAGTTCCAGTGCCCTGTGCAGAGTGGTGAGCTCTGCAGTTAAGACACTGTTGATGCCTGGAAGGTGGCCCCCTTGTAAAGACTGACCAACCCACAGAGGTACCATCCTTCGACCCACCCATGTAAACAAAAACATGCCCCTTATAGGTCAGAGGCGTTCAAACTCCTGTTGGTACACTGACCTATTAGTACTGGCGTTTTCGGGATGGCCATGAGTGTCAAATTAAAACTTGGCTCTGGTATTGTCCAGGGCGGCACAGAGGCCGGCAGTGCAGGCTGCACCCCAGTGTAGAGTCACACCCATGCCAGTGAGACCATCCATCTGCCACATGCCCAATGGAGGGGGAACCCCTGGCCAGTGATTGAATGCCTGTCACATAGAGCAACTAAAAATGGCTGGTTGTGTAGGGTGCTGTGGCTGACCTATCAGTTGCAAAATATATGCAGCTGCCAAGCTCTGCCACCACACAGTCAGTGGCAGTTCACCACACTCAGCATAAAGGCTGAGCACTGAACGTGTGCAGAATGCTCCAATGGACATCCAGATGCCAGCATGATGTATACTGTCCAGCATACAGAGAGTCGATGGAACGGCCAGGCCATAAATGACACAGCCATAGTTGAGACATGATCGAATGAATGATCAGTATAGCTGAAGCATCACCATTTGATCTGCCCCAAAACCAGTTCCCTGCAGGCACCACAGAATATTAAAGGAGAGAAGGCACTTAGTCCTCAGCTCCTTCAAGTGTTGGACCCATGTCAGATGGCTGAAAAAACGGAGACCAAGAAACTGAGCTGCCTTTACAACTGGGAGGAGGTGCCCGTTCAGGGTAAGCTGAGGCTCAGTGTGAAGCCCTCGTTTATGACAGAAGTGCATGACTGTTGATTTCTCAGGGGAGAACTTCTAGCCACGTGAGTTGGTGAACTCATTGGCACCATTGAGTGCCAGTTGCAGCTGATTCTCCATACCATTCGTTGTGGCAGCCTGGTACCAGATGGAAAAGTTGTCCACAAATAGGGACAGCTGTACCAGGGAGGAATGGAGGAGGGAAAACCATTCACTGCAACAGCAAAGAGCATCACACTGATGATGCTCCCCTGTGGGACACCATTCTCCTGCAGAAAGGCAGAGGAGTAGGTGTTACCCACATGCACTCTGAATGTCTGGTTGGACAAAAAGCTATGGAGGAAAAGAGTAGGCTACTATCCTTTCCAGGTTTTGGGAGGGGAATGATGATAGCCTCCTGCCAGCCTACAGGGATTTTGTGCTGCTGCGAAATATAATTAAAAACCTCAAGGAGGTAGGAAAGACTATTCTCAGGTATATGCCATAGCACTTGGTAATGGATGTTATCAGGACCGGGGGCAGTATCCTGGGCCCTTGCTAGAGCTGCCTGCAGCTCCCAAAGGGTAAATGGGTCATTATACCCCTCAGCAACACCACCAGAGAAGTTAATTGAAAGGCGTACTGCAGCTTCTTTTTGTTGATGAAAGCTGCAGTGTAGTTCTGGGAACTGGAGATGGATGCAAATGTCCTTCCCAGCTCCTCAGCCACCTAACAAGGCAGAAGCTTATGTCTCCCTTGCAAAAGGAGACCAGAGCTACAGGATTGTAAGTACCTTCCCTGGATTTTTCTCAGCTTTTCCCAGACATTCTTGTATGGCATGTGGTGGGTAAGTGAGGAGACATACTCACTGCATAAGGGGCGTTTGGCCTCCTTGATTACCTGTCATGCATATGCCCAGGCTCTGAGGTAGCTGACACAATTGGCAGCAGTTGAATGAGAATTGAAGAGGTGAAGGGAGCCCCTGGAGGCCTGAATCGCACTCCAACAGTCCTCCTTCCATCATGGCACACAAGCTCTGGGGAACAGATGACAATGCCACCCTGACCACCACCTCTGTGAAGATGCTCACTAGATCATTGACCCCATCAAAATCATGCAGTGGGCGAAAGTGGATTCGACAGGCAAACTCTTCCCAGCTGCCCGATGCAGACACCACCATGGTGGTTGGTGGGGCAATGCCCCACTTCCACTGCTAATCCTAATGGGGAAGTGGTCACTTCCACAAGGGTCAGACAGAACCTCCCATTGCAGACCAGGTGCCAACCCAGGAGAGCAGATGGAGAGGTCAATACAGGAAAGACCACCAGTGGCAGTCATCACATGTGTGGGGGCACCTGTGTTGAGGACAATGAGGCCATCATGTGACACTCATTGTTCCACAAGGAGCCCTTGGGGGGTTGTGCCCGTCTGAGCCCCACTGGGGGTTATGAGCATTAAAATCTCCCATAATCAGAAAGGGTCTGGGAAGCTGGGCTGCAAGGGAGGCAAGGTCTGTGCAGGGGGCCGAATGGGCGGAGCCAGGGAGGGGGGTGTTCAAAGCAGATGACTCAGTTTGAGGAGAGGCATCAGTGGCCTCCAAAGAGGCTGGTATCGTCACTATTGAAGGGCCCAAACATGGGCCACAGGCAGTGATGGAGCCAGAGAAAGCCTCTGGCATGGGGTCAGGATCTGTATGGCAGCCAATGCTAGCACAGACTGGCATCCCATGGACCCTGCAGGCCTGAGTGGACAACAAACGGATGAGTGGAAGGAGTTGTGGTAATATGTTCATCTGGGTGCAGACAGAAGACACACCAGCCACCTTTGCAGCACCTGCATAGTACAAGTCACCACCTGGCGTCCCTGGCAAGGCTAGCAGCTGCCATGCATCTTGGAAACTAATACCCTTCTTGACATGCAACTTCTGGATTGCACGTTCCTGCAACCCAGTGGGGATATCCCAAGAAGAGGCGGGGTGGTCTCCTTTGCAGTTGGTGCAGTAAGGAGCAGTCTTACATTGCTCAGGGGAATGGTCTCCCTGCCCACAAGTGCCCCACATGGCCATGGCAGAACAGTAATTCTGGCCATGACCATACCATTGGCACTTGAAGCAGCAAAGGGGGCTTGTGGATGAAAGGATGTACCAGCAAGCAGAGGTAGCCAGCCCTGATGTATTCTGGCAACTTGGGCCTACCAAAGGTCAGCACCAAGGTGTCAGAGGGGTGGGATTCCCCATCCCATCAAACCAAGGTGTGGTGGAAAGGCCACCACACCCTGGTCCCTGAGCTCCTCCACCATGTTCACCTCTGACTCTCCATGTAAATCAGGGCGCCACACCACACCTCTACTGGTGTTTAGCATGTGATGGGGTTGGATCAGAATGGGGATGTTACCCAGTTTCCAAATTTTTAGCAATGCCTCAATCTGGTGAGGGGCAGACGCCTCCACCAACAAGGTGCCATTGTGAAGCTTCTTGACTGAAGTCATGTGAACAGCAACACCCTTTATGGCTTTGGCAATAAGGAAGGGTGCCGCCTTCCCCAAAGCTGCACCATTCTCTCCAGATATGGAAAGAAACTGGATAGGATAGGAAGAAGGGGTGGAAGGGGATATAGCTGCACCTAAGACCTCCTTAGATGCAGGAACAGGGAGGGCTGGCACGTTGCCATGCAGCCAAGTTGCATTGGACAAGTTAAGCACTGCACACCCACTTCAAAACTAACTTGGTTGGTTGGGAAAGAACGTTGGGTGCTGCAAATTAACCCTCTTCCTTGTCCTTTCACCTACCTTCTCATCTCCAGCAGGCAGCCTCCTAAGGGGTTGACCTGTTATGGCTGCCTGACCCACAAAGTAATCCAAACATCAGTGGTGGAGCTCTGCACCTTAAGGCTGAGAGGTCGTTGCCTCTTGTTAAGGGCAGGTGCCCATGTAGTAGAAGGCACAGAGTCGTTCCAGGATCGAGATGGCTTACTGCAGGAATGTGGTCTTTTGCTTGGAGCATTACTCATCTCCACAGGCTTAGTGGCAACCAGTCCACAGAGTTGTGTGGAACTGAGGTTGTCATCTTCAGGCTCAACACAAGAACAAGTCCCAGACAAAAAAGAAGAAGAGGAAGACAAAGGGGGGTGGGGTTATTTGGTGAGG
>JAAFCE010009127.1:26445007-26455385 GCA_013389805.1 Trigoniulus corallinus | reverse complement strand
AATTTGATTAAATTATGAAATTCACTGCCTGCAGTCCTCACCCACAACAGAGCCCAACAAGGGAACGCCTATTTGTGTCACCAAGGGTGCTTGGACAGGATACCATAAGGGGGACATAATCCCTGAGTACCAGACCAAAGGCATCAGGGTTGACTGCTGGTCCACTCACAGTAACCCTAGGGGGCATAACCACTTATGTGCCCCTGGCCGATTGACCAAGACCAGATATCCACCTTGGCCTCCCATTTTCCCTGGAAGCTGTGACCAAAGTGATGTGTTGGGCTGTAGGCCGCAGACTTAATCCTCCATGTCTGTCAGCCAAGCCACAAGTGTGGGGTGGCCCAGAGACATTGCAGGACATGTGCCTCCTCAATCACCAGGATCCACTTTTCCCATGGGTGTGGGTCTCCACACATAGCAAACATGTGGGTAGGCATTTATTTATGGTCATCTCAGTGAGGAGCCTACATCAACCATGAACACATCAAACCACAACTGAAGTATCATCCAGGTGAAGACAAGATGATTGTGTGAATCCACAATGGTTGTTTCGTCCAATCTATGTTTCGAGAACCTCATGTGCCTATTCTACACTGAGCACACAGGGGATTTGGTCTGCAGGAGCTATTTTATTTCACTCCTTCCCTCAGCACATCCAGGGGCTGACTTAGGGATTCATAGTAAGGTTATTCAGTGGGTAAAGGCCTATCTGCAAGGCAGGCAGCAGAGAGTACTTTTTAATGGGGTAGCATCAAAATGGACACCTGTTTCATCAGGGGTACCCCAGGGAAGTGTATTAGGGCCATTACTAAATATACTTGATGTTAATGATATAGGGCCTGATATAAAATCCTTTCTTGAGTTGTTTGCAGATGACACATGCAAGAGAAGGGTGGTGGAAAATGGGTTATCTTCCTGTACAGAGCTGCCACTAGACCTAAACAAGATATATGATTGGAGTAGAAAGTGTGAGTTGCCATTGAGCCTTCACAATTGTAGCTTTCTTAGAATAAGCAGGTCCAAACGTGGTGTATGGGTTGAAAGGGTTGACACCCACAGGCACCTTGGAGTTGTCTTAAACATTTGGGGCACCTGGAAGGAGCACACTGACAATTTGATTGGGAAGGCTGGGCGTGCTCTCTGGTTGGTTAGCCAGGTGCTGGTGGACAGCACCAAGGAAGTAAAAGAAATAGCTTACTTTTCACTGGTATGGCCAATTGTGGAATACTGTAGTCCACTTTGGTTTCTGTTTAGGCAATACCTATCTTGGAAAATTGAAATGGTCCAAAGGAGGGCAGCAAGAGTTGTGCTAAGTCGGTTCTCTCACAGATTGAGTGTGTAAAACATGATCAGAGAATTAGTCAGAGGTGAGCATCTGATAGCATTAAGGTGTTTAGCAGACTGCTGAAAATAGGTTATGAGGGTCCTTTAGATTGCAGGTTTTCCCTTGCAGACTATAGGGGGAGAAATGATCATCTGTTCAAACTGAAGGAGATCAGGGCCCAAACATACTCATATTACTGGTCCTTTTTTGCAAGGGTCATTCAGCAATGGAATGCTCTTGATGAGGATAAGGTTAAGAACTTTCTGGAAGAGGGCGCCATTATAGAGGGCAGGCAATATATTGCGGAATAGAAGCTATGCTTCAGGTTCCATGGGGTTTTTAAATGAGTGAATTTTTAAGAATGAGAGATAATCTCACCACTTCCAGTTTGGCCAATCATGGCTGCTTGCAGTGTATTCAACTAGAACTATGCTACTAATTTGGAGCTAATACGGGACTCCACTTCGCCAAAAAGTAATGATTCTCATTTGTATTATATCCTTGAACAAGGCTTGCCTCAATTCATGCCAATGACTAATCTAAAGTCTCATCACCATTTTTATCCCTTTTTGGTTCAGTGAGAGATTGATTTATTCAATTGAAAGGAAGCAGGAAAATTTTTAGATCTCAGGTAAGGCGCCTAATAAAACGTGACAGACACAAATTTTTGGGTCACCTAACATCCTCTACACATTGCCCAAACTTGTTTTGGATCACATATAATTGTTAAGCAAAGTTGCCTCACACTGAATTCTGTCTTTTACATCATGGGTTTTATGTAAATGAGCCTGTTAACATATATCCTGTGATACCTTTCAGAAAGCCTCTTCCCTGAATATTGGACAACTTATCACCTCCCTATATCCTTAACCTTTGCCAGACACACTTGATTCATCCCATTTTATGGTGATATCATCCATTGCATTGATTTTTTCTAACAGAAGCAATCCATGAACTAATTTTATAAAATCATTCATTTCACTGGAGAAGTTTCTTGGATGGCTTGCAAAATGCATTTACTCTTTGGAAATCATGAGAAACAAATTTCCCATGCCATTGATAACATATTCATCAAGCTATCAGGGAGAAGTTTCATCAAGATACAATATATGTTATTTGTATCTATCACAGTCGTTTGACAGAGTCTGTGTTTGATTCATTTTATGGAAATTACTCAAGTATGACTTCTCACCCATTTTGAGCGATTTTGCTAGGAACGTCTTGACAGAGTGAAAGAATTTTATTCTTTTAGGATATTTCAGTAGATCACATTTTGGTGTGCAGCATGGCAGCATGTATTCTATCATGGCATGCATATCCCATTCCTGTAGAAATGGTCCAATCCTAGTTTAATGGCCAAAAGCTTTCAGTCAATGATTTGTTGTTCAATAAAATAGCTTTCATGAAGATTATCCATTCCTCTTTCTTTAACTACATATCAGTTATCCTAAAGCAAAGAAAGATTAAATGATGCTGTTTCTCATTTATGTCCCCAACCCCAATTTTCTTTCTTCTCAACATCTTTTTAGGGCTGACATTTTAGGAGACCCCAGTGGTAATGGTAATGCTGCTTGGCTACAGCATGGAACACCATACTCTATGCATTCTGGCACAGATTTACCACTCACCAATGCATTGAATAGAAGTCTCATTCTCCATGTTAATCTTTTTGGAAAATGGTTTTTACCATTTAGCAATTTCTGTTGAAGCTATGAATATTCAGCTTAGTAAAAGCAAGGAGGATTTGTTACAGTTTTGTACTCCAGTCTTACTTAGGAGAGAAATTTTGTAAAAAGTCAGTTTTGGCATTTTTCAATGTCAAGAATGTCTTTCTTGTAGAAATTCTGAATTTCTATTAAAGCTATAGTGATGTTACTTGGCAATAGTGTGCATCCCAGTGCAGAAATACACCACTTAGTAACACAATGGAGGATAAAATTCTACACCTTTAGTCAAATTTAGCCCTGTAATCTTTCTCAGAAGAGAAATTTTGCCCTCTAATATTTCATAGAAGAGAAATTTTGCCCTCTAATCTTTCATAGAAGAGAGATTTTGCCAGAAATTCACTTTATGTGTTCAACTCAATGGAAATACCATACTTCCTCTAGAATTTCTAAATTTCTATTGAACCTACAGGGTTGGGTTCTGCAAAAAGCATGGAATACCATACCTCATGCATTGTGGCATGGATTTGATACATTGAATTGAAAAAAACACTTCAAGCATGTCACGTTTTCCATGTTAATCTTATGGGAAATGGGGTTTTGGAATTTAAGAAATTCAATAAAATCAAAATATATGCTGATTGATAACAGAATGGGGGATTACATTTCACACATTTTGTCAAATTTTTAACCTCCAGTCTTTCTTTGGAGAGAAATTTCATGCAAATGTCACTTTTTTCCTGTAATTCAATGGAAAGAACGTTTTTTTAGTTCATAATTTCTATTGAAACTGCAATGACGTTGCAGGAACATGCAATGCCATACTCTGTGTGTACCATCACAGATTCACCATTCTGTGTGATCTGTCACAGTGTATTCAACTAGAACTAGAACTAGATTTGCCATTCTCTAATGCATTTCATAGAAAAATATTCTAAACAAGTTGCATTCTGCTTGCTATTCTTATGGGAAATAGCTTATTTGCTCCTTAACAATAAGCCACTTGGATTTGTTGTTGTTGTTTGTTGGAGTTTAAGGTCCCATCAACTACAAGGTCATTTGAGACCCATCCACTGTATAGTTCTAATGCATATACTGCCCAGACACTACACTAATGTGACGATTATTGGGTATTAGCAGTATCCAGCTTTCCCGAGCGACCACCCATGTCAGTACTAACTGGGCTTGCGTTGCTTAACTTCAGTGATCACACGAGAACTGGTGTGTCCAATGCAACTTGCCGCTCCCGAGGCACTTGAAAACTGCATGGAAGACGACATTCCACATATTTCATCAAGTTTGATAAAATAGCATATTACTTTAAAATGCAGCACATCGCACATGTAACAAAATACCAAACATGGACTGAATGCAAAGGAGCCAGCAACACCAGGATTTTTTTTCTAAATGGTCAACCAATTTTAGAACTACCAATGCTGAATTACAGTTAACTGCAATGACCCGACAAGAACAGGTGTTTTTAACACAGTATGATTATTTACAACTACCCTCTAATTAAAAAGCAATACTCAAATACTTCTTAGACAAAAATTATTAGAAGCATGCTAAATAAACATTCCCTCAATTTGCTTCATCATTCAGTAACATCCCATTGATGCCAAAAGATACCTCAAGTGCATTTGTGTCATTTTGATACTGGATAGATACCCATGTGTGCCATGGTAGAATAGGCACACTGCATACCACCATGTTGCAAGAGGCAACTAAAAGGGGTGACTTTTTCTTGCCCCTCATTGGACGACACCACTATCATCTTTGCCTGTGACCTGTGTTTTGTTAGAGAAGATACCATCATCATGGGCGTCATTGTCCTTCTTTTGTCCATCACTGGATGACTGACTTGTTCTCAGTTGATGTTGGCTACTCACTGAGGTGACCATAAGTAACTGCCTACCCATGTGTTTGCCATGCGTGGAGACCCACACCCTTGGGAAAAGTGGATCCTGGTGATTGAGGAGGTGTATGTCCTGCAAAGTCTCTGGGCCACCCCACACTGGTGAGGTGGCTGACTACCCATGTGTGCCTGGGGTAGAATAGGCAAACTGCATACCTGCATGTCGCAAAAGGCAACAGAAAGGGGTGAATTTCTCTTGCCCCAGATAGGACAACACCACTGTTGTCGTTGTCTATGATGTGTTCTGGACAGGATGATACCATCATTGTGGTTGTTCGTGTCCTTCCTTTATCCTTTACTGGATGACTGTCTGACTTTTTCTTGGTCGATGTAGGCTCCTCACTGAGGTGACCATAAATAAACGCCTACCCACGTGTTTGCTGTGCATGGAGACCCGCACCCCTGGGAAAAGCAGATCCTTCTGGTTGAGGAGGCATATTCCCTGCGATGTCTCTCGGCTGCTCCACACTGGTGAGGTGGCTGACAGACATCGAAGACTAAGGTTGTGACCTACAGTCTCCAAAACATCACTTTGGCCACAGCTTCAAGGGAAAACGGGCGGCCAAGGTGGATACCCGTTCTTGGTCTATCAGCCAGGGGTGCATATGTTGTTATGCCCCTAGGGTTGCTGTAAGAGGACCGGCAGTCAACCCCGATGCCAATGGTCCAGTACTCAGGGATTATGCCACCCTAACAGTATCCTGTCCGAGTAGTCTCGATGACCCAAATGGGCGTCCCCATGTAGGACTCTGTGTGGTGGGTTGGACCTGCAGGCAGTGAATTCATAATTTCTTCAAATTATGGCAACCATAAAACAGAGGCTGGGGGCGTCTACAAATAACCCCACCCCTACCCCTTCTTCTTTATTGACTAGTGTTGAGTCAGAAGATGGTGAGCTTGGTCCCACCCAACTGAGTGGGCCAACTCCCATTGAGCTGATGGAGACATGTACTGCTCCAACAAAGAGGACACGTTCCCCGAGTAAGCCAACTGGATCAGGGAACAAACCTGTGGCGTCTGTGGCATTGGCACCACCCATTAACAACAGGCAACGACTTCTTAGCCTTATGGTGCAGGGTTCCACCACCAATGCAAACCATGTTCCTGCATCTAAGATTTTAGGTGCAGTCCAGCCACCATCCATACCTTCTTCCTATCCTACCTGGTTTATTTCCATTTCTGAGGATGATGGAGCAGCCTGGGGGAAGGCATCACCCTTCCTTATCGCCAGAGCCATCAAGGGCATTGCCAATGATGTGACCTTGGTCAAGAAACTGCACAATGGCACCTTGTTGGTGGAGGTATCTGCCCCCACCAGACCAAAGCATTACTAAAAATGAGGAAGCTCAGTGACATCCCCATTGTGGTTGAACCCCATTGCACCTTAAACACCAGTAGAGGTGTGGTGTTGTGCCCTGACCTATGTGGGGAATCAGAAGAGCAAATAACAGAGGAGCTCAGGGACCATGGTGTGGTGGCTGTCCACTGCACCTCAGTCTGACAGGATGGAGAGTCCCACCCATCTGACACCTTGGTGCTGAAATTTGATAAGCCCTAGGTGCCAGATTACATCATGGCTGGCTATCTCCGCGTGCCTATATGTGCCTTCTACCCAATCCTGCTTTGGTGCTTCAAGTACCAGCGATATGGCCATGGACAGAATTTGTGTTCTGCCAAGGCCATTTGTGGCACTTGTGAACAGGGTGACCACTCCCCTGAGTCTTGTAAGACTGCACCTTTTCGTATAAACTGTAAGGGCAACCACCTCATTTCTTCTTGGGATTGCCCCACTTGGCTGCAGGAATGTGTGATCCAGGAGTTTCGTGCCCAGAAGGGTATCAGCTTTCAGGATGTGTGGCGGCTGCTAGCCTTGCCAGGGACCCCCAGTCATGGGGAGTCCTATGCAGGTGCTGCAAAGGCAACTGCTGTATTCTCTGTCTGTACACAGCAGCTGCCTTTCCCTGTCTCCATTTCTCATCTGTTTGACACCCTCTCAGGCCCGTGGGGTCCATGGGGTGCCAGTTTGTGCAAGCATTGGCTGCCAGATGGACCCCGAACCCATTTCCATGGCTTTTTCTGGCTCCACCACCGCCTCCACCATGCCTCTCATCAAAGAGAGGTATCTCCCTTGAAAACCTCCCTCCCTGTCTCAGCACAGCCAGCCCCCTCCATGGAGAGGGTGGTGGGTGAGACATGAGGAAAGAAAGGTGGGTGGGACATGAGGAAAGAATGGTGGGTGAGACATGAGGAAAGTGGGGTGGGTATCCTTGGTTTGTCCAGCCAAGCTCTCTAGCCAATGGCAGAGAGCATAGGGTGGTATCACGCCCCAGTTGAGGAATGGGGATTCTTCCTTTGAGATGCAGGAGGACCAACCATTAGAAGGCATCCCTCCCTTTTCCACAGTGGGATGGAGAAAAGGGAGGAATAGAAATAAGCCACCTAAGTCCACGTGATAGTAAATTTCCTACTATGGATTTGTCAAGGGTTTTCCCACAAGAGATCACACTGCTGATCTCCAGGCACAACCCAGTTTGCAACTCCCTCCAGGAGATCCTGTTTTGTAGTGATACCCCCATTTCAATGTGGGGGTACACTACATATGCAGACACCTATCAGCGAGGTAGCCACCCTGTGGGAGGAGTGGCTATCCCTGTCTGCAATGGGTTCATGCATGTGCCAGTTGCTTTGCAGACGCCTCTGCAAGCAGGGGTGGTCTCATAGCAAATGGATGCACAATCCACTCTATGTTCCCTCTACATGCCTCCTGGGATTGATATTCCATGGGCAGACCTTCACCCACTAAGTGCGCAGCTTCCAAGACCCTTCTTGATTATGGGTGAGTTTAACACCCATAATCCTCAGGGGGGCTCAGATGGTCACAACCCCCGAGGACAACTTGCGGAACATTGGGTGTTACACAATGGCCTCATTGTTCTAAACACCGGTGCCCCTATGCATGTGATTACTGGTGGTCTTTCATGTTCTGCTCTCCTGGGTTGGCACCAGGTTTGCAGACCCTTGTGCATGGTGGAAGTGACCACTTCCCCATCATGATTAGCAGTGGAGATGGGGCATTGCCCCAACACCCACCACGGCGGTGTCTGCATTCGGTGGACTGGGAGGAGTTCACCTATGATATGTACTTTCACCCACTGTGTGATTTTGATGGGGTCAATGATCTAGTGAGTTACTTCACAGAGGTGGTGGTCAGGGCAGCATTGGCCTCCATCCCCCAGAGCTCATGCAACATACCATGAGCACAGGTGTCATGGTGGACAGAGGACTGTCGGAGTGTGATTTGGGCTCATAGGAGAGCCCTGCACATCTTTCAGTCTAGTTCAACCAACGTCAATCATGACAACTATCTCCAAGCCTGGGCATATGCATGGTGGGTAATCAAGGAGACCAAACGCTCCTCAAGGAGCCAGTATGTCTCCTGACTTACCCATCCCACACCCTCCAAGAAAGTATGGGAAAAGCTCAGGAAGATCCAAGGTAGATATTTACCATCATGTGGCCTGGTCTCCTTGTGCAAGGGAGACATGTCCTTCTGCTGTGTGAGGTGGCTGAGGAACTGGCAAGTACGTTTGCAGCCATCTCCAGTTCCCAGCACTACATGGCAGCATTTAAGCAGACAAAACAGGCTGCAGAACGCCACTCATTTAATTTTGCTGGTGGTGTCGCTTAGGGGTCTAACAACCCATTTACCCCTTGGGAGCTGCAGGTAACTCTAGCAAGAGCCAGGGACACTGCTGCTGGTCTAGATAGCATCCATTATCAAATGCTATGACACCTACAAGAGAAAGGCATTAGATACCTCCTTCAGGTATTCAATTACATTTGGCAGAAGCATGAAGCCCCTACAGCCTGGCGAGAGGCTACTATCATCCAACTCCAAAAACCTGGGAAGGATAGTAGCCTTCCAATAAATTATAGACCCATTTCATTGATTTGCTGTCTTTGCAAAACAATGGAATGGATTATAAATTGGCGCCTGGTGTGGAATCTGCAACACAACCACCTGTTTGCTGAAGCCCAATGTGGCTTCCATGCTGGCAGGTCTCCGGTGGATCAATTAATCTCACTGGAGACTGCAGTATGTGAGGCAGTTCTCCACAGGCAGTACCTCGTAGCTGTCTTCTTTGATGTGGAGAAGGCATATGATACCACATGGCGCAATGGCATACTGGAGACCTTGTACCAGTGGGGGCTCAGGGGTGAACTGCCCCACTTCCTTCATAGCTTTTTGTCTGACCAGACCTTAAGTGTGTGTGTGGGTAACACCTACTCCTCAGCCCTCCTGCAGAAGAATGTTGTCACACAGGGGAGCTTCTTGAGTGTGATGCTCTTTGCTTTTGTGTTGAATGGCTTACCATCCTCCATTCCCACCCTGGCAGTCATCCCTATTTGTGGACGAATTTTCTATCAGGTACTGGGCTGCCACAATGCAGAGCATTGAGCTTCAGCTGCAACTGGCACTCAATAGTGCCAATGAGTTTACCACCTCTCATGGCTATAAGAGCTCCCCTGACATAACACCTGTCATGCACTTCTGTCGTAAAAATGAGGGCTTCACCATGAGGCTCAGCTTGCCCTCAATGGCTGCCTCCTCCCAGTTGTAGAGGCAACCCGATTTCTTGGTCTCCGTTTTGACAGGCATCTGACATGAGTCCCACACTTGAAGGAGCTGAAGGCTAAGTGTCTTCACTCCCTGAATATTCTGTGGTGCCTGCAGGGAACTGGATTTTGGGCAGATCAAATGGTGATGCTTTGGCTCTACAGATCACTCATTCGATCATGTCTGGATTATGGCTGCAGCATGTATGGCCTGGCTGCTCCGTCTACTCTCCAGATGCTGGACAGCATTCATCTTGCCGGCATCCAGTTGTCCATTGGGGCACTCCACACAAGTGCAGTGCTCAGCCTTAATGTTGTTGTTGTTGTTTGTTGGTGTTTAAGGTCCCATCAACTACAAGGTCATTAGAGACCCATTCATTGTATAGTTCTAATGCATAGACTTCACAGACACTACACTAATGCAACGATTATTGGGTATTAGCAGTACCCAGCTTTCCTGAGTGACCACCCATGTCAGTACTAACTGGGCTTGTGTTGCTTAACTTCAGTGATCAGACGAGAACTGGTGTGTCCAATGCCACTTGCCGCTCCCCCTACAGCCTTTATGCTGAGACTGGTGAACCACTACTGACTGTGTGGTGGCAGTACCTGGCAGCTGCATATATTTTCTGGCTTAAAGATCAGCCACAGCACCCTACAAACCCAGCTGTTGTTAGTCACACTGTGGGATGGCCATTAAACCACCATCCAGGGGTTCCCCCTCCTTTTGGCATGTGGTGGATGGATGGTCTTGCTGGCCTGGGTGTGACTCTACCTAGGTTGCAGCCTGTACTGCCAGCCTCTGTGCCCTCCCTGGACTTTGCCAGAGCTGAGCTTTAATTTTGTGCTTGCAGCCTT
>JAAFCE010009127.1:26325874-26337070 GCA_013389805.1 Trigoniulus corallinus | reverse complement strand
GGGCAAAAAGTGATATTTGGCGATTTCCTGCACTTTTTGGCATTACTAATGTTTTCTCAAATTTCTCCACTTCTATGAAAACCACACATGTAAAACTTTGCCAGTACATGAAAATAGGCGGTATTTTACACTCTTCCTAAGTTTTTAACCTGTATCTAATAGAAATTGAGATATTGCAAAAACGAATGTTTTCCCATTCAACAGTATGGGAAAAATAACCTTTGTGTAATATTTTCTCTTCTATACATCACAGAATGAGAAATCTTTACCACAATGTGGAGAATGTGGTACTCCATAACCTTTCCAAATGGCATGACTATAGCTTTAATAGTTTTGGAGAACTGAAAGCATCTTTTTGACATGCTTACTCATTCAGCCAACAAGTGGTTTCTGGCGATTTCCAGCACTATTTGGCATTTCGAATTTCTCAACTTCTATCAAAACTACATGTGTAAAACTTTGCCAGAACATGAAAAAGTGGAAATTTACACTTTCCCTTAGTTTTAAAGCTGTTTCTTTAATAGAAATTGAGATATTGCAAAAACAAATGTTTTCCCATTGAAAAGCATGGGAAAAAACAAACTTTGTGCAATATTTTCTCTTCTTTACATTACAGAACGATTAACCTACCATAATGTAGAGAATTTCCAGTTCTATGATATATAGGAGATAAAATAACGCACAAAGTGTGTTTTCCCATTGAATTCAATGAAAAATTTAATTTTTTGAAATATCTCGATTTCTGTTAAAGCTACAGCCATGCCATTTTACACATGAACGGAGTACTATAATCCCTACATTCTGGCAAAAATTTAAAGTTCTATGATGTGTAGGAGAGAAAATAATGCACAAAAGTGTGTTTTCCCATTCTTTTCAATGGAAAAGTTCATTTTTATGCATTATCTCAATTTCTGTTAAATCTACTGCCATGCCAAATAGTGCATGAATAAAGTACCACATTCCCTACATTCTGGCAAAAATTTACTTTTCTATGATGTTTAGGAGAGAGAATAATGCATGCAGTGTGTTTTCCTATTGATTTCAATGGAAAAATTTCATTTTTTAGTGATATCTTAATTTCTATTTCAACTTCATGTGTTTGGGGAGGCATATTAATTTCTGTGAACAGAGATACACTTTCAAGGTGTAACTATATGATTACTACTTTGTGTGTCAAGGATCATATCCTTGCTGTATCCTTAATGCCACCAGGTCTCATTTCTATTACATTGGTTGGTTGTTATTTTTCACCCGCTTTGTTATCTCCAACATTTACTAGTCTAATTGATTCTTTAGCTTCTGAATAAAAAATAATTCATAGTAGGAGACTTTAATGTACCCCATATATATTGGGTGTCTCAATTTCCAGCATACCTTTGATCTTCTCAGACGTCAACAGCAACATCACTGATACCCTTAACTACATTCACCAAACTGAGGCAGTTAAACTTTAGCCTCAATTCATTGGGCTGGTACTTGAATCTTTGTTTTTCAAATCTTCCTTGTAATGTTGTAGAAGCACAGCCAAGGTCAAAACTGGATAGTTACCACCCAGCATTGTCAATAACACTAGAACCTGATAAATATATGCATCAGGGCATCCATTTGCAGGTGGAGAACCTAGATTTTGACTGAGTGAATGGTGATTATATGCTGCTCTACAAATTAATTAGAGATGCACAATGGATGCAGATGGATTTGAACTCTGACCCATCTCTAATTATAAAGCAGTTCTATGACATTTTGACATCTATAATTTCTACCTGCATACCTGTGAGGAATTGATTCTGGAGAAACTGGAAGTATCCTGTCTGGTTCAGGAAGGAGTTGATCAGGCATATAAAATTCAAGCACTTATTGTTCTCTTGATTTAAATACCAACTTTCTGTGACATCTAAACTCTGATTTGCTACTCTGAGAACACTAGTTAAGAGGTTGATAATTCATGATAGAAATCACTTCTTGGCTAATTTACTAGCTAACAGAGGCTCTCCTCAGGCTTTCCAGTCATCTTATAAGCATCTAAGTAGGGTTGAGACTCCAAGTCCTATATTGGGCATTAATGGTGTATGATGGTTTGACACAACAAAGGTTGCTTAATTTTTCTAGTCAGTTTGATTCTGCATCCAGGCAGATGGCTCCACCATTAATTTGTGGGGCCTGCCCATTTACCATGCCAACAGTGTTCAATGCTGTAACAGCCAATATTATCACTTCTGCCAAGGTTCAGCAGGCACTTAAAAAACTGAAACCCTCTTATGCTTTGGGTTCTGATAACATTCCACCTGTTATTTCGCATGTATATAGGTAGTTAGTAGTTACTTTGCTGGCTAACATATTCACACTTTGCATATGCAAGCACTTTCTCCCAGTGGAATGGTAGGCTGCCTTTGTTATACCTGTCTTTAAGCATGGGTCTCAACAGGCAATGTCAAATTATCATCCTATATCCATCATTTCTCCTGTAGCTAAATCACTGGAATATATAATTCACAGTAAACTTCAGCCATGGAGTTCTTAATTTCTATACCCATGTGTGTCTGGGGTAGAACAGGCACACTGCATACCTACATATTGTAAGAGGTGACTAAAAGATGTGACTTTTTCTTGCCCCTGATTGGACAACACCACTATCGTCCTTCTATCATCCATCATCATGGATGTTTAAGGCCGTTTATCCTTAACTGGATGACTGTCTGACTTGTTCTTGGGTCGATGTAGGCTCCTCACTGAGGTGACCATAAATAAACGCCTACCCATGTGTTTGCCATGCGTGGAGACCTGCACCCCTGGGAAAAGTGGATCCTGGTGATTGAGGAAGTGCATGTCCTGTGATTTCTCTGGGCCATCCAAAATTGGTGGCTTGGCTGACAGACATCGAGGACTAGGGTTGTGACCTACAGCCCCAACACATCACTTTGGCAATAGGTTCTGGGGAAAACGGGCAGCCAAGGTGGATATCCAGTCTTGGTCAATCGGCCAGGGGCACATAAGTTGTTATGCACTCTAGGGTTGCTGTAAGTTGACCGGCAGTCAACCCAGATGCCAATGGTCTGGTACTCAGGGATTATGCCACCCTAACAGTATCCTGTCTGAGGCCCCTCAATGACCCAAATGGGCGTCCCCTCATTGTGTTCCATGGTGGGCAAGACCTGCAGGCAGCGAATTCATAATTATTTAATATTATGGCAGCAACAAAACAGAGGCTGGGGGCCTCTAAAAATAACCCCACCCCTCCCCTTCTTTACCTTTATTGACTAGTGTTGAGCCGGAAGATGGCAGGCTCGGTCCCTCCCAACACAGTGGGCCAGCTGCCATTGAGTTAATGGAGACAAACACTGCTCCAACAAAGATACCACATTCCCCCATCCACCCAACTGGATCAGGGAACGCACCTGTGGCGTCTATGGCATCAGCACCTGCCCTTAACAAGAGGCAACGACCTCTTAGCCTTAAGGTGCAGGGTTCCACTGTGGATGCAAAGCATGTTCCTGCATCCTGCATCTCTGTGGAGGACAGTCCAGCCTTGGGAAAGGCATCGCCCTTCCTTATTGCCAAAGCCATCAACGGCATTGCCAGTGATGTGACCTTGGTCAAGAAACTGCACAATGGCACCCCTGTTGGTGGAGGCATCTGCCCCCACCAGAATGATGCATTCCAAAAATGCAGAAGCTGGGTGACATCCCCATTGTGGTCAACCTTAAACACCAGTAGAGGTGTGGTGTGGTGCCCTGACCTATGCAGGGAATCAGAAGAGCAAATAGTGGAGGAGCTTAGGCACCAGGGTGTGGTGGATTTCCACCATACCTCAGTTTAATGGGATGGAGAATTCCACCAATCTGACACCTTGGTGCTGACCTTTGGTAGGCATAAGGTGCCAGAGTACATCATGGCTGGCTACCTCCTCTTGCCTGTACGTGCCTTCATCCCGAGCCCACTCAGGTGCTTCAAGTGCCAGCGATATGGCCATGGACAGAATTCGTGTTCTGCCAAGGCCATGTGTGGCACTTGTGGACAGGGTGACCAATCCCCTGAGTCTTGTAAGACTACACCTTTTTGTATAATCTGTAAGGACAACCACCCCACTTCTTCTTGGGATTGCCCCACTTGGCTGCAGGAATGGCAATCCAGGAGTTGTGTGTCCAGAAGAGTATCAGCTTTCAGGATGTGTGGTAGCTGCTAGCCTAGCCATGGACCCCCAGTCATGGGACGTTCTATTGGGGTGTTCTGCACAAGTCCAGTACTCATCCTTTATGCTGAGAGTGGTGAACCACCACTGGCTGTGTGGTGGCAATACTTGGCAGTGGCATACACTTTGTGGCTGAAAGGTCAGCTGCAGCACCCTGCACACCCAGCCATCTTTAGTAACACTATGAGATGGCCAATCGACCACTGCCCAGGGTTCCCCCTCCATTCGGTGTGTGTTGGATTGATGGTCTTACCGTCCTGGGTGTGACTCTGTCTAGGGTGTAGCCTGTACTGCCGGCCTGGACAGTGCCAGAGTGAAGTTTAGATTTCATGGTTGCAGCCTTTCCCAAAACCAGTACCAATAGGTCAGTGTACCAACAAGAGTTTGGACGCCTCTCTTGGACCTATCGAGGCCATGTTTTTATGTACACAGATGGGTTGAAGGAAGGCTCCTCAGTGGGTTGGTCAGTCTTTACAACTGGTCATCTAATAGGGGGCCACCTTCCAGGCATTGCCAGTGTCTTATCTGCAGAAGTCACAGCTCTGCACAGGGCACTGGAACTCATCCAAGTATTGAATGACAGACACTTTGTTTTTGCAAATGACTCCCTATGCTCCCTTCAGCTATTGCACACCATATATGGCAGACATGCCATCATCCAGGGTGTGCACAGATTGCTGCTTGTGATTTGTGAGCAGGGCAAGACAGGGTTGTTTATGTGGGTCCCGGGGCATGTTGGCATCATGGGCAATGAGAGGGCGGATGCCCATGCTTGTCAGGTGGCCCACTTGCCAGATATACCGAACACTGCTGTCCCCTCTGCCGATGCTCTCCTGATGGTGCAGTGGGCCGTCCATGACCAATGGCGGTCACAGTGGTTTGCAGAGACCACCAACAAACTTCACACACTGCAGGACACTCCAGAGCACTGGGTGTCCTCATGCTGCCAGTCATCGAGGGAGGATGTTGTGTTTGCTCAGCTTTGGGTCAGTCACACCTTCCTCACCCACTCCTACATTCCACAGGGGGAGGACCAACCATGCAGTGACTTCTGTTGGGAGCCTCTCACAGTGGCACACATCTTTAGTCACTGTGAGAGATACCGAGAACTCAGATGCCAACTGGGAGTCAGTTCAGAGCTCTCCACATCCCTTGGGGATAACCCCCAGGCAGTGAAGAGCTTGCTGGTATTTGTGATAGAGGCTGGCCTCTTTCACAAAATTTGAATTATACACAGTTTGTTTTAAGACATCTTTGCATTTATTCTTGAATTATTTTGGCTTTTGCCTTTTTATTTCTATGCCTGTTTTGGCTTTTGCCACTATTATTGTTCTGTCCATTTTGGCTTTTGCCACTTTTATTATTATGTATTTTTTGGCTTTTGCCACTTTTATTGTTATGTATTTTTTGACATTTGCCACTTTTATTGTTATGTATGTTTTGGCTTCTGCTGGTTGTATTGTTATGTATGTTGTGGCTTTTGCCACATTTCTTTTTATCTCTGTTTTGGCTTTTGCCACTTTTTCTTTTCTGTGTGTTTTGGCTATTGCTGCTTTTATTTTTCTGTGTGTTTTGGCTGTTGCCTATATTTATTCCTAACTATTTATTTGGCTATTGCCTTTTTATTGTTATGGGTTGCCATTATTTATTGCCATCATGGTGGGATTGCCATTTACACCCCCACATGGTGATTATCCTTCTGGGCCCTAATGACCTTTGTTGTCAGTGAGCCCTAAAATACCAACCATCAATCAATCAATCGGAAGGAGTCAGTGGGGGATAAGCTAGGAAATAATTTTGAACTTGCTAGAATTCATCTGTTTGGGTTATTGAAGCAACTGTCAAGCAAGCCTTCTCTCCTTGCGGCCTATAACAAGACCATCACAGAGTACTTAAAGATGGGATTTGCAGAGGAAATAGCTGATTGGGTCCCTCTGAATTCCTCATGTACTACATCCCTCATAAGGCTGTTGTTAAAATGGAGTGTTCCACCACAAAGGTAAGGGTGGTTTTTGATGCCTCCTCACAGAAGAACGGGTTGGCATCTCTGAATCACTGCCTAGAGCCTGGACCCAACCTTATTCAGGAACTCCTTATGGTAATGATAGTTTTGAGTGCATCTTGTGGCAATCAAGGGTGACGTCATCAAGGCTTATCACCAGATAGGCTTGCATGAGGAAGACAGAGATGCAGTGTGATTTCTTTGGGTAAAGGACCCCAATAACCCTAACTGCCAGGAACTGAGGCATTTGAGAATGAAGCAAGCTCCATTTGGCATGACTTGTAGTGGATTTCTACTACTTGCCACTCTTAGGTAACCATACAGGGAAGTTTAGATGCAAATACCCAGAGGCAGCACAGGTGCTCAGTGCAGACATGTATGTGGATGACCTCATGACTGGAGGTGACTCAGAAGAGGAAGTCTGTGCACTGAGAAGTGATGTGGAGCAAGTGCTCAGCTCTGCAGGTATGAAGATGGAAATGTGGGCCATGAATTCAGCAACTTTTCGGAAAGAAGTGGAGGAGGAGCATAGATAGGAAATGTGGGATAGGGGGTGACAAACTAGAGTCCTTTGGGATGAAGACCCTGGGGTTGATGTGAGACACCAGAGATGATGTGTTTGCATTTGACATTAATGATTTGTTCGCACTTACAGCAGAAAGGGGCAGTACAAAGAGGGTGTCCTCACATTATCATCCAAGGTTTTGGATCCTTTGATTATCCTAGCACCATTTGTCATCTGGGCAAAGTGCATAATGCAGGAATTATAGGTTCTGGGTGTTGGGTGGGATGACCCAATGCCTGATGCCTTGTCTGCTGCTTGGGAGGATTGGTGCCAGCAGCTGCCAGAGATGTCCAGGATCAGGTGCTATTTTGCAGTGGGCAGGGAGCTAAGAGATGCATCTGAACTCCATGTATTCTGTGATGCAAGCACAAAGGCCTATGCTGTAGTTACCTTCATCAGATGTATTCATGGGTCAGGCAAGATTTTGACAAGGTTTGCTAGGGTTGCTCCTGTTAAGAAAATTACTCTCCCTAGGTAAGAGCTCATTGCAGCAGTTGTAGGTGCCCAGATTGTTAGCATGTTGATGTCCTCTTTGTTAGCATGTTGATGTCCTCTTTTCGTATATATGTGGACTGATGCCAAGATTGTCATGGCCTGGATTAGAGGCAATGGAGATAAATGGAAGCTATTTGTCAGCAATAGAGTCTTGCAGATTCAGGGGAGGGTTTCACCTTAACATTGGAGGCATTGCCCTGGTTCTGACAACCCCCTGACCTTCCTTCTAGGGGGGTTGGTATAGATAGATTACAAGATGGGGTGTGGTTGAATGGACCAGAATGGTTGAGTAAATCTGAAGAGTTTTGGCCGTTTCAGGAAGGTGAAGGAGATGGCACCAATGAGGAGAAGATACATGATCACCAAATTGTGCTGTTAGCGGAGGATGCAAATGTTAGTCTAAATTTGGATACCATCTCCTCTTTGGAACTAGCCATTAGGATTCAAGCCTTTGTCCTTCGATTCATTCACAATTGCAGGTACCCTGAGAGGAGAAAAGGCACTTTAAGCACTGAGGAGGTTAGAAGAGCTGAGTATAATATTATCATACAGGTGCAAGCAGAAAGTTTTGCTGAGGAGCTAAAGGGTCTCCTCAAAGGGTCCCATGAGGTTGACTCCCCCATCTGGAAGTTTTCTTCCTATTTAGATGATAATGGGTTGATTAGGGTTGGAGGGCGATTGCGCTTCAGTGGAATGTCAGAAGATGCCAAGCATCCCATAATTTTGCCTTCGAAGCATCGGTTCTCCTGGTTGCTGATAGAGCAGGCACATCAGAGGCTGTTGCATGCTGGTGTAGCTAGCATACTAGCCCTAATAAGAGAGAGATTTTGGCTAGTCAAGGGAAGGCAGTGAGTGAGGGAGGTGGTAAAGAAGTTTATCTGTTGCAAACGACTTTCTGGTAAGCCAGCACAGGAGCCATCACCACCCTTGCCCTCTGATAGAATAAATGAAGCTCCCCCATTTTCAATCATTGGGTTGATTTTGCAGGGCCAGTAGTCTTGAAGAATACAAGGCAGGCTGTCAAGGCCTACATAGCTTTGTTTACGTCTGCCATAGTTAGAGCGGTGCATTTAGAGCTGGTGTCAGATCTCTCGGTTACTGCCTTCCTGATGGCTTTTAAAAGGTTTTTGTCCAGGAGAGGGCTTTGTATAGTTGTTTACTTGGATAATGCTACCAATTTTAAGAGGACAGAGAGGGATCTAAGACAGTTATTCAATAATATGAAGCACCCAGATGTGCAAGCACTGCTTTCCAGACACAGGATCACTTGGAAAAGCATTGTGGAATGTGGTCCTTGTTGGGAGAGATTAGTTGGAACCATGGAGGCCTCATTGAAGAAGGTACTGGGGAGGAGCTTTTTGAACTATGAGCAGATGAGTACTTTTCTGGTAGAGGTTGAAGCCATGATACCTCTATATGCCCAGGGTAGAATAGGCACACTGCATACCTGCATGTCATAAGAGGTGACAAAAGTGGGTGACTTTTTCTGGTCCCAGATAGGACAACACCACTGTCGTCTTTGTCTATGACGTTTTCTGGACAGGACGATCTCCTTCTGGACAGATCTCCTTCTTTTATCCTTTACTGGATGACTGTCTGAATTGTTCTCGGTCGATGTAGGCTCCTCACTGAGGTGACTGTAAATAAATGCCTACCCACATGTTTGCTGTGCGTGGAGACCCACACCCCTGGGAAAAGTGGATCCTGGTGATTGAGGAGGCATATGCCCATATGGCATATGGCATATGCCCATATGGCATATGGCATATGCCCATTGTCTCTACTGACATTGTTTCTTACACAAGATTAGCATTGAGCCTCCTGTTGAAGTCAGATTTCAACATTGACTTCTAAAATATCTAGCTTGGGGATACATTTTAAAGATATTCAGTGGATAAGGTCCAATCTCCTGGATAGGCAACAGAGGGTCCTGTTCAAGGGTAGTGTATCTGAATGGAAACCAGCAACATCTGGGGTCCCTTAGGGAAGTGTATTGGGTCCTTTGCTGTACATTCTCCATGTAAATGACAAAGGGCTTGATATTAGCTCCTTTCGTGAGCTATTTGCAGATGATACATGTATTGGTCAGGTATTGGATGAGGGGATATCATCCTGAGCAAAATTGCAGCACGATCTAGATAAAATTAATTACTGGTGCATTAGATGGGAATTGCTTTTGAACCTCCATCAGTGTAGATCTCGGTGGTCGCCGTGTCATTAAAAAGTTATTTTGACTACCACATTGGTGGTGAGTTGGTGAAGAGGGTGGTTACCCATAAACATCTTGGGCTTATTTTAAATAGTAAAGGCAACTGGAGGGATCATATTGGCAAATTGATTTAGAAGGCTGGGCAATTTCTCTGTTTGATTAGTAGGGATCTTGGGGACAGCTCAAAGGACGTTAAAGAAACAGCCTATACTTCAATGGTGCAACCAATTTTAGAGTATCATAGCTCAATTTGGTCTCCCTTCAGGCAGAACCTTTCATGGGAAGTTGAAAGAATCCAAAGGGGGAAGCAAGAATTGTGCTCCACAGGTTTTCATTCAGGAAACTTGTGTCAAAAATATTTAGGAAACAAGGGTGGGGCACACTGTGCTAGAGATGATTATTTCATAGGATTTGTCTTTTCAAAAGACTGATGCTGATGGGGTGCAATGGACATCTGGCTGGAAGTGTGTCCCAGGCTATGAATAAGGGGAGAAACAACCATTCATACAAATTGAAGGAACTAAGAGCTAAGACCAAATCATACTACTGGCTGTTCTTGCCAAGGGCCATTCGACAGTGGAATACTCTAAGGGGAAAGTAGAGTAGAGGGCTTACTGAATAAGAAGGCAACCTTTGCAAATTTTCTAACAGTGCACAACTATAGCTTGGGGGTCTGAGAAGATGTCTGGGTTATGTAGCAATAAGAGTTAGTCTCTCCACTGCCAAACTGGCCATAGTGGCTGTGTGCAGTGACCTAGAATTAGAATCTCACTTTCTATTAAAGCTACAGCCATGCATGTTTACAAATGATTGGAGTACCACATTCCCTACATTTTGGCAAACACTTACAGTTCTATGACTTATAGAAGAGAAAATAATGCACAAAGTGTTATCTTATGCTTCTCAATGGGAAAACTCTTTTTTGAATATCTCGACTTCTATTAAAGCTACAGCCATGCTTTTCTGCAGAAGCATGGAGTATCACATTCTATACTTTCTGGCAAAAATTTACAGTTTTGAAATTTATAGGAGAGAAAATAATGCACAAAGTGTGCTTTTGCATTATTTTTATTGGAAAAATTTCATTTTTTTTGCAATATCTCAATTTCTATTAAAGTTACAGGCATGGAGTACCACATTCTCTACAGTCTGATAAAAATTTACAGTTCTGTGATATTTAGGACAGAAAATAACACAAATTTGCGTTTTCCCATTGTTTTCAATAAAAAAACTTCCGTTTTTGCAATATCTCAATTTCTATTGAAAGTTACATCCATGCCATTTTCCACATGAATGGAGTAACACATTCCCTACATTGTTGCAAAAATTTACAGTTCTATGATGTACAGAAGAGAAAATAATGCCCAAATTGTTTTCCCATGCTTTACAATAGAAAAACTCTTTTTTCCAATATTTTAATATCTATAAAAGCTACAGCCATGGCATTTTGCACAGGCATGGAGAAACCACATTCTCTATTTTCTGCAAAAAGTGTAATTTTGAGATGTGTAGGAGGGAAAATAATGCACAAACTGCAATTTCCCATTATTTTCAATGGAAAAACATCATCTTTTTGCAATATATCAAATTCTATTAGAGCTACAGCCATGCCGTTTTGCACATCAATGGAGTATTACATTCCCTACAGTGTGGAAAAATTATCACACAAAGTGTGGTTTTACATTGATTTCAAAGGAAAAACTTGAAAAACATTTTGTTCATGAATGGAGTACCAC
>JAAFCE010009127.1:26293177-26308305 GCA_013389805.1 Trigoniulus corallinus | reverse complement strand
CCTTGGTAAGAAAGACCAGTAATATGTGTCTGTCTGTGCCCTAATCTCCTTCAATTTATACAAATGATCCTTTCTCCCTTTGTAATTAGCAGGGGACACACATCCCACCAGAGGTCCATCACACCCCAGCAGCAGCAGTCTGATAAACAGACTTATGCTGTGAGATGTTCGCCGCTGGCTTAGTGTTTCCCAACCTAGTTCCCTGATCATGTCAGACACACTATCCCTGTGAGAAAACCTGTGGAATACAATTCTTGCTGCCCTCCTCTGTATCCTTTCAATCTCCCAAGATAATTCCTGCCTGAAGGGAAACCAAATTGGACTACCATACTCCATAATTGGTCGCACCATTGAAATATATGCTGTTTCCCTCACCTCCCTTGTGCTGTCCCGAAGGACCCTACTAATCAGACGGAGGAATTGACCAGCCCTCCCAACTAATTTATTTATATGATCCTTCCAGGTACCTTGGTTATTTAAAATTATTCCAAGATGCTTATGGGTGCCAACTCTCTCAACCCTAACTCCACCAATATAGTAATCAAAGCTAAGTAGCTCCCTAGATCTAGATATTGTAAGAATCCTACACTTTTTCAGATTCAATGGCAGTTCCCATTTTACACACCAATTGTAAATCTTATTGAGATCCTGTTGTAATTGTGTACAGGATGATAACCCCTCATCTAACACCCGGGCAGTACATGTGTCATCTGCAAATAGTTCAAGGAAGGAACTTATGTCAAATCCTATATCATTCACATAGAGAATGTACAACAAAGGACCCAAAACACTTCCCTGAGGTACCCCTGATGTGGCTGGTTTCCATTCAGATGCACTACCCTTGTACATTACCCTCTGTTGCCTATCAAGCAGATATGACCTTACCCACTGAGTAACCTTACTATGTATCCCTAGACTTGACATTTTTGAAATCAGCTTATCATGGGGCACCATGACAAAAGCCTGTTCAAAGTCTAAGAATACAACATCAACCTGCTTTCTGTTGTCTAAAGCCCTTTGAATATAATCCATCAAGCAAGCCATTTGGGTGTCACATGACCTCCCTTTCCTAAATCCATGCTGATTGTTGCTAAGGATGCCATTCTTTTCCAGATATCCCATAATAGAGGAGAATATGATGTGTTCTAAAACCTTAATAGAAAGTGAGATATTAGAATTAATAGAAAGTGAGATATTTCCAAAAGTGATGTTTTACCATTGAAAACAATGGAATCACATGTTGTGCAATATTTTCCTTCCAATACATCAAAGAACTGTAAATTTTTGTGGGAATGTAGTTATTGTGGTACTCTATTCATCTGCAAAATGGCATGGCTGTAGCTTTAACAGAAATTGAGATATTGCAAAAAAATTAAGATTTTCCATTTAAAGTAATGGAAAAACACAGTACGTGCATTATTTTCTCTTCTATATATCTCAAAACTGTAAATTTTTGCCAGAAAGTAGAGAATGTGGTACTCCATGCCTGTGCAAAAAGGCATGGTTGTAATTTAATAGAAATTGAGATATTTCAAAAAAGAGTTTTTCCATTTGAAAACATGGGAAAACGCTTTTTGTGTTATTCTCTCTTCTGTACATGACAGAGGTGTAAATTTTTGCCAGAATGCAGTGAATGTGGTACTCCAATCATGTGCAAAACCACATGGCCACAGCTTTAATAGAAAGTGAAATACTGCAAAAATGAAGTTTTTCAATTGAAATAAAAGTGAAAACACTCTTTGTGCGATATTTTCTCTCCTATACATCAAAGAACTGTAAATTTTTGCCAGAATGTAGAGAATGTTGTACTCCATTCATGTGCAAAACGGCATGGCTGTAGCTATAATAGAAATTGAGATATTTCAAAAAAGAGCTTTTCCATGGAAAAGCATGGGAAAATGCCTTGTGCATTATTCTCTCTTCTATGTAGCATAGAACAGTAAAATATGCTACTCCAATCATGTGCAAACCTGCATGGCTGTAGCTTTAATAGAAATTGAGATATTGCATAAAAAATGAAAATTCTTTTGATTGAAAAGCATGGGAAACCCATTGTGCATTATTTTCTCTCCTATATGTCTTAGAACTGTAAATGTTCCAGAATGTAGGGAATGTGGTACTCCATTGATTTGCAAAATGGCATGGTAGTAGCTTTAAAAGAATTTCAGATATTGCAAAAAAAAAGTTCTTCCATTGAAAACAACAGGAAAACACACTTTGTGCATAATTTTCTCTCCTACACATCATGAACTGTAAATTTTTTACCAGAATGTAGGGAATTTGGTAGTCCATTCATGTGCAAGACAGCATAGTTGTAGATTTAAGAGAATTTTAGATTTTTCCAGTGAAAACAATGGGCAAACACACTTTGTGCATTATTTTGCATCATACACATCATAGAACTGCAAATTTTTTCAGAATGTGTGGAATGTGGTACTCCATTTATTAACAAAATGGCATGGCTGTAGCTTTAATTGAAATTGAGATATTGCAAAAAATGAAGATTCCCATTGAAATCAATGGGAAACCACACTTTGTACATTATTTTCTCACCTATACATCATAGAACTGTAAATTGTTGCCAGAAAGCAGAGAATGTGGTACTTCATGCCTGTGCAATAAGGCACAGCTGTAGCTTTTGTAGTATTTGAGAAAATGAATCATCTATTTGCCATGCATACTCATTGAGACAAAAAGTGATTTCTGGTGATTTTGAGAACTTTTTGTCGTTACACACGTTTTGTCGAATTTCTCCACTTCTATCAAAACCGCACGTGGAAAATTTGACAAGTACATGAAAAAGTCAGTATTTTTAACTTTCATTAAGTTTCAAAGGTGTATCTTCAATAGAAATTGAGATATTGCAAAAACAAAGATTTTGCCAGCAGAGGGCTGCATCTCATAATAACTATTCAAAACGCTGTTGATAATTTGTGTTTTCTGGGTATTTGGAAAAGAGTGTGCCTCTCATGGAAGGGCTGAAATATACATAAACCATTCAAGGAATAAGGTTCAGGTCTTATACACAACATTCCTGGCCTTAAAGGCCAGGTTTGGCATCAGACAAATTATTTAGGGCTATTTAGGTAGTGGTGGCGTTTGTAGTTAAGCATTCGTCGTCTGCTCCATACTTGGGTAGTCATCTGTGATTTCTAAGATGGCCCGATTAGGGATATGTTTAATCTGGAGTAAAGATATTTATCCTCAAAATTTGGCCATAAAATGTGTATTCTGTGCAGGAAAATCTCTTGCAGATTCCTTAAATGTTACACCTAATGAGGTACAATTGCTAGCCTCAACCTGCAAATGCAAATCCTGTCTTCTTTCTTGGGATGAGCACACTCCAGGAAAAGTAGTGAGTTCAGGAGACACATCAGTGGATCCAAGGATGGAAACTAATATATCGATTGCCAGTGTAGAACCTTTGTTGACAACAATTATCACAAAAGTGATCTCTGAAAGTGTATGCCCAATTGTTGAATTGACAAAAGCTATTAATGAATATGCTGTAGCTAAGGGTTCTATCATGGATGAATTATGACAGTTTTGAGCAGAATTTTCTGTAGCAAATTCTCTCATGTATCACAGAAGCCTGGCTCAAATTTTGCAAGTGTGTTATCTGAGTGTCTGCCAGTGTCATCCCCATTCTAGTCAAGGCACAATTTCACAAAAGACAACCTACAGATACCCACAATTTAAAAGGAGAGACATCAAATATTAAGTTACATAGATTGAATACACCAATAATGACAGGCTCTGGCTGATTTGAAATTCTATCAGGACCATCTAGACCTTATATTACTCGTGTTTTTATTACAAGGTTAAATCCAGTTGACCACTTGTCAGAAGCTACTAGGCCATTTACAGGAACATACACAAGGAAAATATGAATATATAATGAAAATTAAGACGAAATTCAGTTATTACTCCTCCTTCACTATAGGATATTCTGGAACTGACATAGATGCATTGTTGACTCCCAAACTCTTCCTTACAACCATGCTAGCCAAACGTTTCAATGGTAAGGTGCATGATATGTTTAGACACCAATTAATAATTGATGAGAAGGTTAAACCTTGTTGCTCCTCTCCAAGGGATGGAGATAAGGATGTTGAAAAGGAGAGAGAGGATAGCCGCTCTTCCAAGATGGAATGATAATGAGAAAGGATAATATTAATATATACTATCAAAATGTCAGAAGTTTACAAACTAAAAATAATGAATTTATGACTAATGTTATGTTATACTCATATGATGTGGTAGTATTAACAGATACCTGGTTCTCACCAGAGGTTAGTTCTCTGGAGTACTTCCCACCATGCTATCTTGTATTTTGACATGATAAGACGCCTTCTTAATTTGGTGGAGGGATGCTGATTGCAATTAATTTAAATACTGTGGGCCATAATGTATATGTTATAGAGAACCTTTGTATCACTAATAGGGCTTTGGCAGTGGCAATAAAGTCCCCAATTAAGGGAGTGTTCAATATAGTAGCCAGCTACCTCTCCAGCTCTATGAATTACCAAATTTGTATCTAATAGATGAATTGGCCACCAAGTTGGCAAATTACTCATCACTCTTGTTGATTGGGGATTTCAATGTCCAATTTATAGATTGGATGGCCACCATCCCATACTACACTGGTGTATCACTAGTTTCTAAAGCAAATTCTCTTATTGCTTTGGTGACTTTTTCAAAATTGAAGCAACTGAATTTTATCTATAATCACAAGCAGCATTTACTTGATCTCTGCTTCACTGACCTAAAAGGTGAGGTCATTAGGACCAATCCACTATCAAAACTGGATGATCACCATCCAGCCTTACAGATGTCCCTATACAGCAATGAGAGTGCCACAAGATACCCAAGAGTGCCACAAGAGTGCCACAAGATAATAGCAAAAGCTTTGATTGGCCAAAGGGCAATTATATTCAAATGTACCATCTCATGGCAAATGCCAACTGGCATGCTTCAGATACACAGACTAATTTATCAAATGAGATAGACCACTTTTATGTAGTTCTGACCTAAGCTATGGCTTACTGTATACCAACTAAAGAGGTTAAGAGGAGATTTCCTGATTTTCTACCTTGGCTTAGGGTGGAACTTATTAGTCTAATTAAAAAGAGGATAATGTTCTTCACAATTAACAAGTACAGACCATCCCCATAATCTCAACAACGTTTTTCAGAGGTTAAAGCCAAAGTGAAAGCCTTACTGACTCATAATAGAAGTCTGTTCATGGCCCTTCTATCAGCTGAGAGAAGTTCAGCAAAATTCTTTCGGCCACAGTATAGGCAGTTAACCAGGGGTGATAATGAAGGCCTTTACCTAACTAAGGATTATGAAACAGTTTCAGATCCAGTAGAATTAGGAAAATTGTTCTGTGATTATTTCAGTGAAAATGCATCTGCTCCACCAGCAACTACTAATAATAGTAGCAATTATACCTTTCCACTCCCACATGGAGATCAGTTAAATATGGAGATGGTATCAACAACAGATGTTTTAAGTATTATCAAGAAATTAAAGCCATCCTTCACTATAGGACCTGATGGTATACCCTCAGTAATACTAAAGGCCTTTGGAAATATCCTGGCCCCAGTGTTGGCAAATCTATTTACTCAGTGCCTACAAAGTCACAAAATTCCTCAGATTTGGAAAATAATGCATGTGCTTCCAATTCACAAAAGTGGATCAAAATGAGACACAGCAAATTACCAGCTTATATCTACTTTAGCACCAGTGGTGAAAATCCTGGAGGGCACCACCCTGTTCAACATGGATTTCAGAGGGGACAATCAACAAAGATGAATCTATTACTCCACCAGGAGGCAATCACTGAAGCATTTCAAAGAAGATGGCAATTAGATGTGATATACTTTGATCTGTCCAAGGCATTTGGCAGGGTTTCTATTCCTTTATTGTTAAATAAACTTGCCATGCATGGACTGGCAAAAAAATCTATTGGGACTTTTAAAAAAACTATATAATGGATAAGCAAATATATATAAAATTTGGGAAAGTCTGTACTCCATACTGCTATTGGCAAAATGTAGGGCTACCTCAAAGCTGTGCCCTAAGTTCAATGTTATTTACAATCTACATGAATGATTTGTTTCCCAACTTTGGCCATGGGGCTACTCCCCTTGCATTTGCTGATGACTTAAAGTTATCTAAAGAGATAAGTGATAATTCTTTGGCCAGACATTTGAATGAGAAATTGATATTAGTGGAGAATTGGCTACATGCCAATAATCAAACATTAATTAACAATAAATCATCAGTCATCTCATTTTACTGGATTCAGACACCAACAATTTATCCTTATATCTTTTTAGATGGTTCACTAGTTTAAAGAAGTTTTGTAATAAAGGATTTGGGGGTATTTCTAGACACAAAACGTACCTACCAAACACACTTACATGTCACTTGTACCTAAAACAAAAAGTGCATTTCATGCATTTAGTTATATAAGAGGCATGAATGAACACATAAATTTAAGGACCTGGCTATTCAGGGCACTAATAAAGCCTGTTATAACATTATCTGCTGGTCAGTATGCAGTCGTCCACACCTGCACAAAGTAGCCAAACTACATGATAGGGCATAGAAAATTCCTAGGAACAATAACTTCAGTCCCAAGAAAAACAATACTAATCCTCCATTTAAAGTCCTATCCATGGAGAAATCAATTACTCATTTTAGAATCCTATGGCTACATATGCTCTGGTATAAAAAAATTTATAGCCCTGAACTGCTAAACAATTTAGTCATCTGTCCCCCCAGCAACACTCTCATCAAATTGAATTCTTTAAATCCACTGGGGATCAAAGGAACCCAATATTTTGTGTGCAGCATGATTTTAATTTATTAAAGCTGTCAATGGATGACTTAATAAATCCTTTGTCATTTTTAAAAACAAAGCTGATGCAATTGTTGCAGCAAAAGTTTTAAAAGCTAGCTATAAATTTTGGAATTTTAAAATACTCTCCTTATTTAATTTAGGGGTTAAGAGGGAAATTCAACATTAGATACCAACTTATATTATATAAGTTTTAAATTATTATATAGTCATACATGATTGCTTAATTTGTAATGGTAGTCATCATTTTTAAGAACATTTTGGAGCCAACTTCTTTGGCATATTTTTAATCCCCCCTCCCATTTCCCTTTCCCCATGCCATCCACACCCTAAGGGTTTCCTGTCATTGGTGGATGTAAAGCAAACGCTATTACTATTATTTACATTGAAAATCATAGTGAAAACACACTTTGTCCATTATTTTTTCTCCTATACATCCCAGAACTGCAAATTTTTCCAGAATGTAGAGAAAGTAGTACTCCATTCTTGTGAAAAACGGCGTGGTTGTAGCTTTTATAGAATTTGAGAAAATGAACCATCTATTTGCCATGCTTACTCATTGAGACAAAAAGTTATGTCTGGCGATTTTGAGCACTTTTTGGCATTACACGTGTTTTGTTGAATTTCTCCACTTCTATCAAAACCACAAGTGTAATACTAGGCCAGTACATGAAAAAGTCGGTATTCTACACTTTCCCTCAGTTTCAAAACTGTACCTTTAATAGAAATTGAGATATTGCAAAAACGAAGTTTTTTTCCCTGAAAGGTATGGAAAAACACACTTTGTGCATCATTTTCTCTCCTAGACATCACAGAACTGTAAATTTTTTCCAGAATGTTAAGAATGTGGTACTTCATGCCTGTGCAAAACGGAATAGCTGTAGCTTTCATACAATTTGAGAAAATAAAGCATCTATTTGCCATGCATACTCATTGAGAGAAAAAGTGATTTCTGGCGATTTTGAGCACTTTTTGGCATTACTAAAGTTTTGGCAAGTTTCTCCACATCAATGCAAACCACACCTGTAAATCTTGGCCAGTACATGAATAAGTCAGTCCATAAGTTTCAGAGCTGCATCTTTAATAGTAATTGTGATATTCTTTAAACAAAGTTTTTCCAACAAAAAGTATGGAAAAATCTTACACCCATTTCTTCTGTCAGCTGCTGCTGAGGCCCTTCGCTACCCTGCTTTTCAAATGGAGGATGTTATTAAGGCAATTAAAAAATTAAACCCCAACTTTGCAACTGGGACAGATATCATTCCCTGAGTACTATTAAATTCATATTCTGAACTCTAAGCCTTGCCCCACATAATCATCTATTGATCTGCAAATTGGCCTATGTTCTTGAATTTCTGTGATTGCCAGTGTTGGGAAAATTCTTTAAAGATTTCTGTTTGACAAAATCTTATTTTGGGCTAGATCTATTATTGCCCAAAATCAACATGGATTCACATAAGGTCACTCTACTGAAACAAATCTTCTAGCTCATCTTAAATCTATCCATAAGAATTTTCAGACTTGTGCCAAAAACCACTGAAATTATATGGATTTCTGCTAGGCTTTCAATACAGTGCCAATTTAACCACATGTTAAAAATGCAGTCACATATCACTACAGGGGGAAATTAAATAAAACTTGGATCTTTTATCAGTTCTTCTTGTAACTTCCAATCTACAGGCTTTGCACAAGGCAACAATCTAAGCCCACTACTCTTCACACAATTCATTTATTATGTATTTCTTACCTCCTGATTTAATGGCATTTGTCGATGACATTAAATTGACAAACGCTTTCACAGCCCTGATAATGCCACTTCCCTACAGAAAGGGTTAATGGACATTGAAAACTGGCTGCATTACAGTTCTTTATCCATAAACTACCCTTAATCATACTTTCTATTTTTCAATTGCACAACCACAAAATTACTCCAAAAGTACTCTTTCTTGATACAAAACTTTCCTGTCATTCTAAATTAGGTTTCACTGCAATGAAAGGTGTAGGCAATATCTACTGGTGTCCCTCCTTATATAGTTATTTAATTAGTGTGCTAATTTGGCTCAGCTGCTTTTTTTGCCTAAACGTTTGGGCCATATCTAGTACTTAACTTTGAATCTCTCTCAACAGCATTGTTGTCATTCAACTTTCAACTTCATGGTTAGGTCTCCAGGTAATAACTTCTCCAATTGTGGCAACTTGCTTATCTCCAGGGAGCTGCTTCCTCCACTTTTGGTTCCAGTGTAAATTACCTTGGCAGCTACATATTAGATTATCAATTGCACTATTAATTAATCTTTTTCAATAATATTTTAACTTCTATGTGCTATTAGAAGAGCAATATTTTAAAATACCTCTTCATCAAACCTGGTCTCACCAGTTGTTTGGTCTCCAGCATTAGAATGGACAACAATTGCTTCTATGTGAGGTCAAATTTAACAATTTGGAGTTTTCCGTGGAGGATCTATTGTAGCTTTTTTGTTATTTTAAATGAAAAGCAGCATTTTTCCTTATTTATGGTTAATCATTTAGGATTTTACCAAAAGGTACAAATTTCCTTTAACATGTTCATTGATGGAAAATGATGAACATAATGACTAGTTAGTTACCTTCTCTATCTTGAGGAATTTTGGCTATTGTATTCTAGTTGCCAACTTTTGCATCCTAAAGACTTTTCAGCCACTGTTGAGCAAACGACAGTTTGACAGATTGAGCATAACCTATCAGTGTAGATATCTTCTGACTTTGATCCTTTGTTATTGGACAATTCCTCTACCATGTTGGTAGAGTGGAAATGAAGACGCTATCTAAAGAAAAGGAAATTTCTATCTCAATCAACAAGTGTCTGTGCTACAATGTTAGGCAAATATGTCATGGTTATAGAACACAGATTTCATTTACATTCCTTTGTTTTGAAGATTTCAATACATGTATCATTTTGGATTTTTATTTACACCTCTACATTTTGATGAAACGTTTGCTTTATTCTATTATTCCGGTGTTTAGGAAGATTATTTAATGTTTTGTTTTGGCTTTCTACAAATCACTTTGTCAACATAGTTCCAAAGTTCGCCTTCCTCAAATTAACTTTCTCTCCAACATGCCACATTTTTCAGCTTAGTATAATGACCTTTAGGCATATCCCCAACTCTTGTCTGAATAAATTAGAAATTCCATGAATAGTCATTGAGGCAGAAAGTGTTTTTTGAGCGATTTAAAACACTTTTTGACATTGTAAACAATATTGCAAAAACGATGTTTTTCCATTGAAAAGCAAGGTGAAAACACACTTTATGTGTTATTTTCTCTCCTATACATCCCAGAACTGAAAATTTATGCTAGAATGTAGAGAAAGTGGTACTCCATTCCTGTGCAAAACGGCATGGTTGTAGCTTTTATAGAATTTGACAAAATGAACCATCTACTTGTCATGCATACCCATTGAGACAAAAAAGTGATTTCTGGCGACTTTGAGTACTTTTTGTCATTCAACATGTTTTGTTGAATTTCTCCACTTCTATCAAAACCACATGTGTAAATATATGAAAATATCAGTGTTTTACACTTTCCATAAGTGTCAAAGCTTGGATTTACTCTCCTCTATGTCACAAAAAGATAAACCTTCATCAAAATGTGGAGGGTGTCAAGCTCTATGTGGCGCCAAATGGCATCTCTGTAGCTTTAACAGAAATTGAGAAATTGCAAAACAGAAGGGAAAACAGAGTTTGTCCGTTTTTCTCCCCTATTCATCACAGAACAAATAATCCTTGCCAAAATGTGGAGAGGGTGGTTCTTTATATGGTTGCAAAATGGCAAGGAAAATTGATGTAAGAACAAATTACTAATGAATTCAGTGCATTTTATGTTACACATGTTTTATTAATTTCCTGCTATTCTTTCAAATCGCCACATGAAAATATTTGCCAGCTCAAGAAAGCTTCAACGGTTAATCTTTAATAGAGAATGAAAAAATCATGTTCTGTTACTAAAAAGCCAGGGAAATAGAAAAGTTTGTGCATTTTCACACTCTTATGCATAACAGAATGATAAAATCCTTGCAAGAATGTGACAAGGGTGTAAATCCATAGTGCAAAGGGACATGGAGGCATACAGGGTGCAGGGGGACTTGATGGGGGATATGCTGGAGTGGAGGACTAGAACCTGCAGGCCTGACCCCATCTCAGGCAGGATGATGGTGTGATGATGATGATTATGATGATGTGATGATGATGATTATATTATCAATAGTTCATTAATTTGGAAATCTTCTTGCACAAGTTTTGGAGTATTTTCATTCACATCCAACAGAACATTTTCTACACAATACTTATTAATCATCTCTAGATTTAGTATCACGAGCACTGTTGGTAAATTGTTGGCATCATTGACATGGAACTGGCATTCAGGTTTAAATACATTCTCTGAATTGATTAGTTGATTTGGCAATTTCCATCATCTAAAAGAAGTTGAGCTGTTTGGGAAGTAAATGTGGATGGGATAACTAGAAATATAATGGTGGGCAGGGAGCAATAAATAAATAAATGAATGATGAGAATCCACAGTTAGAATCCACAAAGAGTAGGTCACTTGCATTACATTCTTTAATTTAAATCATCATTGCCTCTGAGTGAAAATATCAGAGATTTGTGAACTTCAAGTTGTTGAAAACGTTTCTGTAGTTCTAATAATAAAAATTGATTAATTAAGACACAGTAGTGAAATTGTGATTTGAAGACGTGGTATGTGCTAATGGTTCTTGTCTGGACATTGCAGTTAAGCAACATTTGGCCACAGTAGTACTGAGATTGGTGACCAATTAAGAATTCCTGATGCTATCAGCTGATTTCCATTCAGTATTCTTTTGTTGTTTTGTCACATCAGGATACTGTTACAGTTTGTTGCTTTTGGAATTGTATGCATTTTACATCAACTGGGGATGAATGGTGATAAGACTTTGGGGTCAGTAAATAGTTTTTATTGAGAAGGCTGTATTCCCAAGTGAATGTTGTTACATCATTATAATAGGTTAAAATACACAGATTGATTTTCAATATTGCATTATGGTGCTTTGTTTGAAAAAGATGCAAGTATATAGAAAAATACAGCAATTATTTCTTTCAACAAATTCTTCACAAACACAAAGGTGATTTGTGGAATAATGAAATAAAAAACCAATCAGCAATTTTATTTACCCAGAATTTCAAGGAATGTTATCAATGAAGACCCTATGAGTGAGTAAATTGGTGATTTTGCATACAACAAAATGCTCAGGATCTGCAAATACTGTTAAATTCAATGTGTGACATCAGTTTTACTTCTCAGCTCGTATGTGCCACTAAGCATGGCAATATACAGTAAAACACAGTTATAACGTTTGGTTGGTGACCAAAGTGAACAGACGTTATAACCATGAAAACGCTATAGCCATGATATGCCTTTTTGTGCTTTTTCATCCATAATACTGCATAGTGGTAAAACCTCATGTTGGGGTGCATGCAGTAAATGATTTCCCTATCTGTACAGTAATCAAGAATTGATGATTGCTTCATGGAGGATGGCTGCTTCCACCTCTGCATGTTGTTTGTTTGCTGGGATTTTAGGGCCCTTCAACTACTAGATCATTAGAGCCCCTTCCATAGTGTAGTTCTTATACAGTGACTGCACAGATTCTACACTAATGAGGCGATTTTTGTATAATAGTGGTACCCAGTTTTCCCAAGTGGCCACCTGTGTCAGTACTAACTGGGATTGCATTGCTTAACTTCAGTGATCAGACAAGAACTGGTGTGTCCATTGCAATTTGCCACTCCCTCTCTGGATGTTGAGGCACACATATCCTCTTGGTATCTTGGCTGACCTCTACACAAGCTCATTGTAACTTGTATTACCACCTTAATTCTAGGTCGCTTGTGTCATTACTACTAAAACCACACATTAGGAAGATTGAGTGGTCTGTTCATGTACATTGTTTGTAATGCACAGCTTTTGTTGTACAGTCTGCACATATGCAACATTCTTAATCAGGACATGGGTACATATGGGGTTGGAAGTTTTTCAAATCCATGATAGGATATGAAAAACTTGGCTGCCCACCTGGGCCTTGCAAACGTTATAGCTGGGCCTTGCAAACGACCAGCCCAAACAGACACTATAGCCATGAAAGCATTGTAGCCATGAACGTTATAAATGTGTTTTACAGTAATGGCCTGTGCTTGTGGTGGTACTAATCCTGGGGTGGTGTAACTGCAGGTTCTGAACCAGCCTCTGACAGTCTTTTCTCTTAATGTACACATAAGTTATTTATCAGGGAGTGAATTTTCTGCAGCTTTCACCCAACCAAATGTGCATCTCAAAAACTGACAAATAAGTACTGCACTTTTTGGTTCTCACACTCCATCACTACCAAGGAGAAGGTGTCTACATATGTAAATTTTCCAATATTTATTCATTGCATATTATTAATAGTTCTTTAATTTAGAAAACTTATTGGAAAAGTTTTGGTGTATTTTCATTGTTATCTAACATAATATTTTATACACAATACTTATGAAACTTACTTGGGTTCATTATGAAGAGCACTGTTGGTATCTTTTTGGTATCAATGTGATGTAATTGGTATATGGGATTAATGGAATTTTATGGTGATAAGAATTTGGGGTCAGTAAATTGTTTTTAATGAGAAGGCTGTATTTCCAAAGGGAATGTTGTTGCATTATTGTAATAGGTTTAAATATATAGATTGATTTCTGATGTTGCATCACTGTGCTTTGTTTGAAAATGATGCATGTAAATAGAAAAATACACCAATTAATTTTTTCACCAAATTCTTTTCAAACACAAAACTAATTTCTGGAATAATGAAATAAATTACCAATCTACAATCTTATTTACCACCAATTTCAGGGAATGTTACCAATGAGGACCCTATGAGTGAGTGAATTGGTGACTTTTGCATAGTACAAAATGCTCAAAATCTAAAAATGCTGTTGAATTCAACATGTGTCATCAGTTTTACTTCTCATCTCCTATGTGCCACTAAGCATCACAATATAATGGCCTGTGCTTGGGGTCATACTAATCTTGTGGTGGGGTTATTGCAGATTCTGAACTAGCCTCTCACTCACTTGACTCCTAATGTATGAATAAGTTATATATCGTGGATTAAAATTTCTACGGCTTTCACCCAAATAAATCTTCAACACTCCATCATTACCAAGGTGACGTGTTCTACATATATGAATTTTGCAACATTTATTCATTCCATATTACCAATAGGTTTTGTATTTTGTACATGTTATTGGACAAGGTTTGGAGTATTTTAATTCTCATCCAACAGAATAATTTCTAAATAATAATTACGAATCTTCCCTTGATTTAGGGCAAAGAGCACTGTTGGTATCTTGTTTACATCACTGGAATGGATTAAATACATTCTCTGTAGCAATTAGTTGTTTTGGCAATTTATATCCATGAAAAGAAGTGTGGCTTTTTGGAAAGTTTATGGGGGAGTGAGAACTGGAAATATAAGGGTGGGCTTGGTGGAGAAGGTATGTGTAGTATTCTTTACTATAGCAAGAAATAAGTGAGTGATTAAATATAGAAAACAAAGAGTAGTCTTCTTGTATAACATTCTGTAATTTAAATCATCATTGCCTGTTAATTAAAATATCAGAAATTTGAGCACTTCAAGTTGTTGATAGGGTTTTTGCAGGTCTGATAATTCAAATGTGGTCATTCATCTTAGAACTACCCCAGGCACAATGCTGCCTAATTGCAGTGATCAGTTAAGATCTCCTGTTTTGAACCTGGTATGACCATTGGCAAATACCCTACCTATAAATTACAATTTCTCAATTTCATGCATGTCCCATTTTAATACTACAAAAACCTTATGAACAAATTAAAGTACTCAACACTTTGAAAAATTAAAATCCCCACTGTGTCAGCCTCTTAAACAAAATGCTATAAAGTAAATTATCATTACATCCTATGTAATATATCATATTCCATCTTCTGCATTTGATTGTGTTGTCATATCTGCTTAATGCTGTAGTGTGTATTACCTCACTCCTCCCACACTCCTCAATATTTATGGATCTCACCTGCCCCTGACACTATTTTAAGGGCCCACCTGTTTGCATCAGATGGAGATACACATTTAAGCTCAACACAAAATATGAGAAATACCCATCCTTAAATTTGACTTCTACTACTTAATGAATTTATTTAACTTTACTATAACTATAAAATATTGATTCACAAC
>JAAFCE010009127.1:26274982-26290869 GCA_013389805.1 Trigoniulus corallinus | reverse complement strand
GTACCTTTAATAGAAATTGAGATATTGCAAAAACGAAGTTTTTTTCCCTGAAAGGTATGGAAAAACACACTTTGTGCATCATTTTCTCTCCTAGACATCACAGAACTGTAAATTTTTTCCAGAATGTTAAGAATGTGGTACTTCATGCCTGTGCAAAACGGAATAGCTGTAGCTTTCATACAATTTGAGAAAATAAAGCATCTATTTGCCATGCATACTCATTGAGAGAAAAAGTGATTTCTGGCGATTTTGAGCACTTTTTGGCATTACTAAAGTTTTGGCAAGTTTCTCCACATCAATGCAAACCACACCTGTAAATCTTGGCCAGTACATGAAAAAGTCAGTCCATAAGTTTCAGAGCTGCATCTTTAATAGTAATTGTGATATTCTTTAAACAAAGTTTTTCCAACAAAAATAATGGAAAAATCTTACACCCATTTCTTCTGTCAGCTGCTGCTGAGGCCCTTCGCCACCCTGCTTTTCAAATGGAGGATGTTATTAAGGCAATTTAAAAATTAAACCCCAACTTTGCAACTGGGACAGATATCATTCCCTGAGTACTATTAAATTCATATTCTGACCTCTAAGCCTTGCCCCACATAATCATCTATTGATCTGCAAATTGGCCTATGTTCTTGAATTTCTGTGATTGCCAGTGTTGGGAAAATTCTTTAAAGATTTCTGTTTGACAAAATCTTATTTTGGGCTAGATCTATTATTGCCCAAAATCAACATGGATTCACATAAGGTCACTCTACTGAAACAAATCTTCTAGCTCATCTTAAATCTATCCATAAGAATTTTCAGACTTGTGCCAAAAACCACTGAAATTATATGGATTTCTGCTAGGCTTTCAATACAGTGCCAATTTAACCACATGTTAAAAATGCAGTCACATCTCACTACATGGGGAAATTAAATAAAACTTGGATCTTTTATCAGTTCTTCTTGTAACTTCCAATCTACAGGCTTTGCACAAGGCAACAATCTAAGCCCACTACTCTTCACACAATTCTTTTATTATGTATTTCTTACCTCCTGATTTAATGGCATTTGTCAATGACATTAAATTGACAAACGCTTTCACAGCCCTGATAATGCCACTTCCCTACAGAAAGGGTTAATGGACATTGAAAACTGGCTGCATTACAGTTCTTTATCCATAAACTACCCTTAATCATACTTTCTATTTTTCAATTGCACAACCACAAAATTACTCCAAAAGTACTTATTAAAGTCTGCAGTATCTTTCTTGATACAAAACTTTCCTGTCATTCTAAATTAGGTTTCACTGCAATGAAAGGTGTAGGCAATATCTACAGGTGTCCCTCCTTATATTGTTATTTAATTAGTGTGCTAATTTGGCTCAGCTGCTTTTTTTGCCTAAACGTTTGGGCCATATCTAGTACTTAACTTTGAATCTCTCTCAACAGCATTGTTGTCATTCAACTTTCAACTTCATGGTTAGGTCTCCAGGTAATAACTTCTCCAATTGTGGCAACTTGCTTATCTCCAGGGAGCTGCTTCCTCCACTTTTGGTTCCAGTGTAAATTACCTTGGCAGCTACATTTTAGATTATCAATTGCACTATTAATTAATCTTTTTCAATAATATTTTAACTTCTATGGTAATATTTTAAAATACCTCTTCATCAAACCTGGTCTCACCAGTTGTTTGGTCTCCAGCATTAGAATGGACAACAATTGCTTCTATGTGAGGTCAAATTTAACAATTTGGAGTTTTCCATGGAGGATCTATTGTAGCTTTTTTGTTATTTTAAATGAAAAGCAGCATTTTTCCTTATTTATGGTTAATCATTTAGGATTTTACCAAAAGGTACAAATTTCCTTTAACATGTTCATTGATGGAAAATGATGAACATAATGACTAGTTAGTTACCTTCTCTATCTTGAGGAATTTTGGCTATTGTATTCTAGTTGCCAACTTTTGCATCCTAAAGACTTTTCAGCCACTGTTGAGCAAACGACAGTTTGACAGATTGAGCATAACCTATCAGTGTAGATATCTTCTGACTTTGATCCTTTGTTATTGGACAATTCCTCTACCATGTTGGTAGAGTGGAAATGAAGACGCTATCTAAAGAAAAGGAAATTTCTATCTCAATCAACAAGTGTCTGTGCTACAATGTTAGGCAAATATGTCATGGTTATAGAACACAGATTTCATTTACATTCCTTTGTTTTGAAGATTTCAATACATGTATCATTTTGGATTTTTATTTACACCTCTACATTTTGATGAAACGTTTGCTTTATTCTATTATTCCGGTGTTTAGGAAGATTATTTAATGTTTTGTTTTGGCTTTCTACAAATCACTTTGTCAACATAGTTCCAAAGTTCGTCTTCCTCAAATTAACTTTCTCTCCAACATGCCACATTTTTCAGCTTAGTATAATGACCTTTAGGCATATCCCCAACTCTTGTCTGAATAAATTAGAAATTCCATGAATAGTCATTGAGGCAGAAAGTGTTTTTTTGAGCGATTTAAAACACTTTTTGACATTGTAAACAATATTGCAAAGCAATGTTTTTCCATTGAAAAGCAAGGTGAAAACACATTTTATGTGTTATTTTCTCTCCTATACATCCCAGAACTGAAAATTTATGCTAGAATGTAGAGAAAGTGGTACTCCATTCCTGTGCAAAACGGCATGGTTGTAGCTTTTATAGAATTTGACAAAATGAACCATCTACTTGGCATGCATACCCATTGAGACAAAAAAGTGATTTCTGGCGACTTTGAGTACTTTTTGTCATTCAACATGTTTTGTTGAATTTCTCCACTTCTATCAAAACCACATGTGTAAATATATGAAAATATTAGTGTTTTACACTTTCCATAAGTATCAAAGCTTGGATTTACTCTCCTCTATGTCACAAAAAGATAAATCTATACCAAAATGTGGAGAGTGTCAAGCTCTATGTGGCGCCAAATGGCATCTCTGTAGCTTTAATAGAAATTGAGAAATTGCAAAACAGAAGGGAAAACAGAGTCTGTCCATTTTTCTCCCCTATTCATCACAGAACAAATAATCCTTGCCAAAATGTGGAGACGGTGGTTCTTTATATGGTTGCCAAATGGCAAGGAAAATTGAGGTAAGAACAAATTACTAATGGATTCAGTGCATTTTATGTTACACATGTTTTATTGATTTCCTGCTATTCTTTCAAATCACCACATGAAAATATTTGCCAGCTCAAGAAAGCTTCAACAGTTAATCTTTAATAGAGAATGAAAAAATCATGTTCTGTTACTGAAAAGCCAGGGAAATAGAAGAGTTTGTGCATTTTCACACTCTTATGCATAACAGAATGATAAAAACCTTGCAAGAATGTGACAAGGGTGTAAATCCATAGTGCAAAGGGACATGGAGGCATACAGGGTGCAGGGGGACTTGATGGGGGATATGCTGGAGTGGAGGACTAGAACCTGCAGGCCTGACCCCATCTCAGGCAGGATGATGGTGTGATGATGATGATTATGATGATGTGATGATGATGATGATTATATTATCAATAGTTCATTAATTTGGAAATCTTCTTGCACAAGTTTTGGAGTATTTTCATTCACATCCAACAGAACATTTTCTACACAATACTTATTAATCATCTCTAGATTTAGTATCACGAGCACTGTTGGTAAATTGTTGGCATCATTGACATGGAACTGGCATTCAGGTTTAAAGACATTCTCTGAATTGATTAGTTGATTTGGCAATTTCCATCATCTAAAAGAAGTTGAGCTGTTTGGGAAGTAAATGTGGATGGGATAACTAGAAATATAATGGTGGGCAGGGAGCAATAAATAAATAAATGAATGATGAGAATCCACAGTTAGAATCCACAAAGAGTAGGTCACTTGCATTACATTCTTTAATTTAAATCATCATTGCCTCTGAGTGAAAATATCAGAGATTTGTGAACTTCAAGTTGTTGATAACGTTTCTGTAGTTCTAATAATAACAATTGATTAATTAAGACACAGTAGTGAAATTGTGATTTGAAGACGTGGTATGTGCTAATGGTTCTTGTCTGGACATTGCAGTTAAGCAACATTTGGCCACAGTAGTACTGAGATTGGTGACCAATTAAGAATTCCTGATGCTATCAGCTGATTTCCATTCAGTATTCTTTTGTTGTTTTGTCACATCAGGATACTGTTACAGTTTGTTGCTTTTGGAATTGTATGCATTTTACATCAACTGGGGATGAATGGTGATAAGACTTTGGGGTCAGTAAATAGTTTTTATTGAGAAGGTTGTATTCCCAAGTGAATGTTGTTACATCATTGTAATAGGTTAAAATACACAGATTGATTTTCAATATTGCATTATGGTGCTTTGTTTGAAAAAGATGCAAGTAAATAGAAAAATACAGCAATTATTTCTTTCAACAAATTCTTCACAAACACAAAGGTGATTTGTGGAATAATGAAATAAAAAACCAATCTGCAATTTTATTTACCCAGAATTTCAAGGAATGTTATCAATGAAGATCCTATGAGTGAGTAAATTGGTGATTTTGCATACAACAAAATGCTCAGGATCTGCAAATACTGTTAAATTCAATGTGTGACATCAGTTTTACTTCTCAGCTCGTATGTGCCACTAAGCATGGCAATATACAGTAAAACACAGTTATAACGTTTGGTTGGTGACCAAAGTGAACAGACGTTATAACCATGAAAACGCTATAGCCATGATTTGCCTTTTTGTGCTTTTTCATCCATAATACTGCATAGTGGTAAAACCTCATGTTGGGGTGCATGCAGTAAATGATTTCCCTATCTGTACAGTAATCAAGAATTGATGATTGCTTCATGGAGGATGGCTGCTTCCACCTCTGGATGTTGTTTGTTTGCTGGGATTTTAGGGCCCTTCAACTACTAGATCATTAGAGCCCCTTCCATAGTGTAGTTCTTATACAGTGACTGCACAGATTCTACACTAATGAGGCGATTTTTGTATAATAGTGGTACCCAGTTTTCCCAAGTGGCCACCTGTGTCAGTACTAACTGGGATTGCATTGCTTAACTTCAGTGATCAGACAAGAACTGGTGTGTCCATTGCAATTTGCCACTCCCTCTCTGGATGTTGAGGCACACATATCCTCTTGGTATCTTGGCTGACCTCTACACAAGCTCATTGTAACTTGTATTACCACCTTAATTCTAGGTCACTTGTGTCATTACTACTAAAACCACACATTAGGAAGATTGAGTGGTCTGTTCATGTACATTGTTTGTAATGCACAGCTTTTGTTGTACAGTCTGCACATATGCAACATTCTTAATCAGGACATGGGTACATATGGGGTTGGAAGTTTTTCAAATCCATGATAGGATATGAAAAACTTGGCTGCCCACCTGGGCCTTGCAAACGTTATAGCTGGGCCTTGCAAACGACCAGCCCAAACAGACACTATAGCCATGAAAGCATTGTAGCCATGAACGTTATAAATGTGTTTTACAGTAATGGCCTGTGCTTGGGGTGGTACTAATCCTGGGGTGGTGTAACTGCAGGTTCTGAACCAGCCTCTGACAGTCTTTTCTCTTAATGTACAAATAAGTTATTTATCAGGGAGTTAATTTTCTGCAGCTTTCACCCAACCAAATGTGCATCTCAAAAACTGACAAATAAGTACTGCACTTTTTGGTTCTCACACTCCATCACTACCAAGGAGAAGGTGTCTACATATGTAAATTTTCCAATATTTATTCATTGCATATTATTAATAGTTCTTTAATTTAGAAAACTTATTGGAAAAGTTTTGGTGTATTTTCATTGTTATCTAACATAATATTTTATACACAATACTTATGAAACTTACTTGGGTTCATTATGAAGAGCACTGTTGGTATCTTTTTGGTATCAATGTGATGTAATTGGTATATGGGATTAATGGAATTTTATGGTGATAAGAATTTGGGGTCAGTAAATTGTTTTTAATGAGAAGGCTGTATTTCCAAAGGGAATGTTGTTGCATTATTGTAATAGGTTTAAATATATAGATTGATTTCTGATGTTGCATCACTGTGCTTTGTTTGAAAATGATGCATGTAAATAGAAAAATACACCAATTAATTTTTTCACCAAATTCTTTTCAAACACAAAACTAATTTCTGGAATAATGAAATAAATGACCAATCTACAATCTTATTTACCACCAATTTCAGGGAATGTTACCAATGAGGACCCTATGAGTGAGTGAATTGGTGACTTTTGCATAGTACAAAATGCTCAAAATCTAAAAATGCTGTTGAATTCAACATGTGTCATCAGTTTTACTTCTCATCTCCTATGTGCCACTAAGCATCACAATATAATGGCCTGTGCTTGGGGTCATACTAATCTTGTGGTGGGGTTATTGCAGATTCTGAACTAGCCTCTCACTCACTTGACTCCTAATGTATGAATAAGTTATATATCGTGGATTAAAATTTCTATGGCTTTCACCCAAATAAATCTTCAACACTCCATCATTACCAAGGTGACGTGTTCTACATATATGAATTTTGCAACATTTATTCATTCCATATTACCAATAGGCTTTGTATTTTTTACATGTTATTGGACAAGGTTTGGAGTATTTTAATTCTCATCCAACAGAATAATTTCTAAATAATAATTACGAATCTTCCCTTGATTTAGGGCAAAGAGCACTGTTGGTATCCTGTTTACATCACTGGAATGGATTAAATACATTCTCTGTAGCAATTAGTTGTTTTGGCAATTTATATCCATGAAAAGAAGTGTGGCTTTTTGGAAAGTTTATGGGGGAGTGAGAACTGGAAATATAAGGGTGGGCTTGGTGGAGAAGGTATGTGTAGTATTCTTTACTATAGCAAGAAATAAGTGAGTGATTAATTATAGAAAACAAAGAGTAGTCTTCTTGTATAACATTCTGTAATTTAAATCATCATTGCCTGTTAATTAAAATATCAGAAATTTGAGCACTTCAAGTTGTTGATAGGGTTTTTGCAGGTCTGATAATTCAAATGTGGTCATTCATCTTAGAATTACCCCAGGCACAATGCTGCCTAATTGCAGTGATCAGTTAAGATCTCCTGTTTTGAACCTGGTATGACCATTGGCAAATACCCTACCTATAAATTACAATTTCTCAATTTCATGCATGTCCCATTTTAATACTACAAAAACCTTATGAGCAAATTAAAGTACTCAACACTTTGAAAAATTAAAATCCCCACTGTGTCAGCCTCTTAAACAAAATGCTATAAAGTAAATTATCATTACATCCTATGTAATATATCATATTCCATCTTCTGCATTTGATTGTGTTGTCATATCTGCTTAATGCTGTAGTGTGTATTACCTCACTCCTCCCACACTCCTCAATATTTATGGATCTCACCTGCCCCTGACACTATTTTAAGGGCCCACCTGTTTGCATCAGATGGAGATACACATTTAAGCTCAACACAAAATATGAGAAATACCCATCCTTAAATTTGACTTCTACTACTTAATGAATTTATTTAACTTTACTATAACTATAAAATATTGATTCACAACATGATGCAGCCCTCTTGTCTTCCACTGTTGTTGCTTTAGTGGTTTACACTCCCTCCCAGATTAACCCCATATTTATAGGTGTCCTCTGTACCAGCCACAAATTTATATGCCTACCTGTTATTAGTAGATGCATATAGCAACCTTAAATCAACCCTAATCTAAATTTATGTGTCATATGATAAATGATCATCTTATCATTTCATCTTTCAGCTTCAACCCAATCATACCACAAGAAACATGCACTGGATTTGCAACCAAATGCAGATATATTTTATGGGTTTTGAATAGCATATATTCTGTGGAATGAGATTGTAAACTGAAGTGGCAAGAGTTGTACAATTACACTTTCAGATAAAGAAATTAATTGATGATGCAAGCTGCATTGGTTGACATTGGTTGACTGTTCAAAAAAACAGAGGGCAAGTAATAATAAAGCATTGGAGATACAGCTTTTTTGGCAGTCAGCTACAAAACATTCACTCCCCAATAGATTTCTCAATTTTATGCATTTCAGCAGGGAGATTGTTAGGCTGTTTTGAAATCAGCAATAACTTAATGCCATGTTTAGTAAGGTCCCAAGCAAGGGGTAATCCTTTACAAGACTTAGAGGCACATATGGACTGAAAACCAAAACTGGCGTCCACTGTTATATTCAATTTTATTTGCACATTACTGACACCTGCTATTAAACAATATGTAGGTGAAGAAAATTTGCAGAAGGAACTTCCTCCATGTCATTGATGGAATATGTCTGTGAATGGAAGATAAGTCAGTTAATAATAGCATATGCAGGTTCAGCCTGCAACCATATGTTAACAAACACTATCCAATACTCACCCATCTATCAATTGGTAATCTCAAGTATGGTAATTTTCCCAGAAATTTTGGGAAATATGATTATAGTATGATACTAGAAAGGCAACACTTTATTCAATTATTGCCAAACGAATTTTTGTATGTTGAGAATTATGTGAAAAACTACAATCGTGGTATTTTATATGTCAAATGCATTTTATCAAACAACATATAAAACAGTATATGTGCTCAACACTGAACTGTATTGCTCTTTTGTATTCAACCCTCTCATAGATAAACTTTGACTGGTCCCCAAGGTGCATCTGATTTTCATTATTAATGGAATGAACAAAATAATATTTAGCAGAAACTATAATACTGGCACCCATGGCATTGAACTCAGCCATTTTATTGACTATGCTTCTGCAGTTAACAACAACCAAAGCCAATGGGTTAGGTACTGCTTAAAGTTTATCTATCCCTTCCCAATTAAGAGATAAAGTGATCTCCTAAAAACAGCAATAAACTCCTTGAATTTCATAGCAATCCTCAAAGCAGCCATTGCATTGCAATGAAATCCATCAATTTCAAACCAAGGTTGGAGATCTCAGAGACATCCTCTATAATAAAGTAGATTTGCCCCAATAGCTTTTCCTTCAGAAACTTTCATATCATTTACCCATTCAGCTTTAGCTGTAGTTAATCTATATAGTTATGCTTTTGCAACATAACCCTAGTCTTAGGTCTGAATCTCTTTACTGCCTTACCTATATCAATCATGCCCTCATGAACTTCAACAGCAGAATTATCATGGGGTATGTTATTGGACCCTATCTGTAATACTGTCCTACAATATTCCTATTGTTTTTCATTATATGCTTTGTCATTCTTTATATGCTTTTGTTTTTCATTATATGCAAATTTCTGGATTGCTCATTACCATATCAAAGTCATGGGACACCACCACATTAGGTATAAACACTAATAAATATACATATTTCAGTATCTTGTTCATTCACCTTTTGCTGCTATCACAGTGTCTTCCCTCTCAAACGTACTGTCCACAAGGTTTTGATATAGGCTTCCATGCAAGGAGTGTGGATGTGTTGTTGATCTCTAGCTTGGTAAGACAAATCTTTAGTGGGTTTTTTGCATTTTATTATGTTGAATATATTCTTTTCAATTGACACAAACGTTTTCTGTGGAATTCTTTTATTAATTTGAGATTTCTGAGGATTGTGTGAGATAGCTGATGTTGTTTCAGTATTTATGTGTAGGTTCATTATGGCTATCATCCTAATGAACCCTAGATTACTATAGTACCCTACAAATGACATAGTTACTAAGCATTAGTCTGTGAGACTACCAAAGTTTGTTTTGGATAAATAAAAAAAATAATGGATGTAAACATTTAGAAAAAAAAATCTTTTATTATACTGCAAACATTTAAAATGATAATAGCAAAACTAGTTCACCCTATTAATTTTTCTTTCTCATTGAAAAAAATCTTTTCTTTGTACTTGCCACCAATTGCATTTGAACACACATGGCAGTAGAACTTAGTCATTCTGTGTAGTTTAGAAGGTCAGAATGCAAAAAAAATTTATTTCTCCTGCTGTGGAAGTGCAAATGATTTATAATAATTGTTTCACCCACAATTTCAGAGAGGATTTATTTGAGTGTGTGGGGCAAAGTTGCAATAGTCAAACATGGTTTTATTCATGGTTGCAATTTGGGCTCAATTGTAAAACTATAAAAATACATGCTGCAGCTAAGATAAATGCAGGTCACATTAATATGGCCAAGGACTGTATATATATACACATATGTATATATACATATGTTTCATGTATATATATATATATATATATATATATCTACACATATTTTCATATATACATCTTTTCATGTATATGGTCTGGTGTCACCCCTTTTGTCATGATGTCAGTGGTGTCACCTGGGGTGGCTGTCACCACCTTAGTGATGCCACTGTCCAGCTGCAAACAACTTGGACTGCCATTGACCATGGACAGCCTGCCAAGCCATCAGAATGGCATCAGAGGAGGGAACAGCAATGCCAGTGTCGTCTGGCAGGCATGCCACCTGATTGGCATCAGCATCCGCCCTCTCATTGGACATAATGTTGACATGCCCCAGGTTCTTGCCATGCTCAGGAATCAGGAGAAGCCTGGATGATGGCATGTCTGCCATAAGGGGTGTGCAACAGCTGAATTGCTAAGTGTCCAAAAGCATTACAAAACTATTACAACTGAAGAAAATGTCTAGTCATCACATTAATATGGCCAGGGACTGTATATTGCAGCTAAGAAACTTGAAAAGTTAAGTTATCAACTGTGATCATGCCGAATAAAACGTCTGTCTTTGCAAAATGCATAGATTTCTTATGAAAACTTCAATGGAAAACGTCACATAGTTACTAAACACTAGTCTGGATGACTACTCATGATGTGATGCAAGGGTTGCAAAGAGGGCAATGGTCAGAAACTAGGGGGGAATGTTTCAGTTGTTATTTTAGGAAGGTACTGAATGTTTTGTTAAAAAAATTTACTTCTTTCACCTCTAAATTTAGAAATATAGAAGGGGCATAGTCTGTGGCACTAATGTATAGTAATCTAGGATTAAGATATTCTTATGTATATATTAGTTTATGATTTTATATAACATTCATGAGATTTTTTTATACAGACAATATATTGAAAGAATTTTTGTTCTTGTGTGTTGGTTGTTAGCAAGAGTTGTCACAGGGTGTGACTCACTAGTTGTGTACAAGTTTCTGATGCATGTTGTGTGATTGTATCCTGTTTGACAAACTTGTGGGTTTACACTTGTATATCTTTATATTAGGTAATTTGGATCTCATTGACAGTAAGTTATCTATTGGTGACTTTGATTTTAAAATATTTTACAGAATTTTGTGGGTCATCAAATTGTTTTGTTTTCATTCTGAATTGTAATAAGGGCAACTTATTGATACTTGCATCTATTTCTGGAAGAATAGTGCAATACTTTTAGAATTCACAATCTTATAATGCCTCCAAAAAAGTTACAAAGTGTGAGGGTTTCAAGCTCTTGAGATTGGAGCTAGCTAATATCCAAGCTGAGATCACCAGCTTAAAAGCTGGCATCTTGGCCTCCAATTCTCCAGCAGCTGGTTTGACCAAGGGCAGGCTGAGGTCTCCATTCTCACCACCATCAAGTTCTCCAAGAAAGTTGGTGACTTCATCAGGTGCTAAGAAGGGCCAAATAACAGAAAGGACATTTCTTAGGATGACACCAAAGGTACTCAGGGAGAAAGGGGAACGTAAGCAATGGGATTCTCTAGAGATAACACCCAGATTGGAGGGAAATCTGGTTAGGGAAGAGAAACCAGTGAACAGAAATATGCTTGTATCTGTACAAGATTAAACCTGTGGAGAATTTAAGCAGGCTGGTGAAGGGGACACTGGATGAACACAAATCCCATTATCTGGCAAATCTGTCTTTTTAATTGGGGACAAAGATTTAAAAGGGGTTGATAGCTGGGCTCTACCAGAAGGGCAAAGGAGAGGGTGTGTTACTGTTGCTTCCCTACCTTATGCATGACTAGGAGAAATAAAGGATAGGATTGAAAATATATTGAAAGGGGAAAGTGAAGATTGTATGATGGTATTACAGATAGGGTCCAATGACATAACCCTGGATAAGCCAGCTGTTGAAGTGCTTCAGGGAATTATGGAGGTAGCCAAGGAGGTAAAAAGATTCTGACAAAAGGGTAGGGTTATGGTGTGTCCTGTTATTGAGTGAATGGATAAGGGTAGATTAACTGCAGCTAAAGCCAGATGGGTTAATAATAGGATATTTTCTGAAGGTCAAGCTAATGGTGTGAAACTAGATTATAGAGCATGTATATTAGACCTCCAACATTGGTTTGCTATGGATGGATTCCATTTCAACAAAATGGCTCCCTCAAAGATTGGGAACAAAATTAAGGAATTTATTGAAGATTTTTTAGGGAAGACACCAGGTCATCTAATACCAGGGTAAGAAAAAATACCCACCAGAAAGGTCTGCTAGGTATAAATAGGGGAGGGAAAGGGAAAGCGTTTTCAGTCTCAGAGCCATCGACTTTGCTTGTTGTTAATTGCAAAAGCATAGTTAAAAAATTGGCTGAGTTTGGTGCCCTTGCTGCTACATCAGATACTGATATCATAATTGGCACAGAATCCTGGTTAAAGGGAGAAATTAAATCAGCAGAGATTTTATCTGATGGGTATGTAGTTTACAGAAAATATAGGGAAGTGGGTAGAGGAGGTGGAGTATTTATAGCCATAGATAAATCTCTCAACAGTTCTAAGGAATTGGGTTATGAGGAAGATTGTGAAATGCTGTGCTTTCAGGTTGCTGGCTGTTGTGGTGGGGTAATTTATGTGGTTGGTTACTACTGACCACCAGGTGATGACCCATACCCACTGATGAAAGTATCACAATCATTGAAGTGTCTATGCCAGAGGAAAGAGGTACCAGTGGTAATTCTTGGTGGGGACTTCAATTTGACAGGATTTGATTGGGGCAGTATGCAGTGTAATTCAAACTTTAGGTTATCAGGAGCTCTAGATCTGTGTTTGGAGCAACTGTATTGTAGTGGATTGGAACAGATTGTGACCATGCCTACTCATGAGAAAGGTGGTATTCTAGATCTAGTTTTTACAAATGTGCCCAACTCTATCAAGAATGTAGAGTGTATTGGGGGAATTAGTGATCATGCTGGGGTTAGGGTAGGGATCATAAGAAGGTTACCTAGACAGGTGGCTGCAAGCAGGGTGGAATACCATTTCAATAAGGCCAATTGGGATTGTTTTAAAGCATATCTTGGATTTCAATTACATGACTTTTATACCATTATTAATACACAGGGCGTTGAGGAATCTTGGCAAAGATTCCTAGCAATTTTAGAAGAGGGCACACAACTGGCTGTCCCTACTAAGGTGAAAAGGATTAACATTCTTCCAGAATGGTACACCAAAGAGGTGAGGGTAGCTTTGCAGAATCAGCAAAGGGCTAGGAACATACTTAGGAAGGGGCAGGATGACAATAGTGCAGGGAAGTATAAGAGGGCCCAAAAATTGGTTAAAGAGGTTATGAAGAAGGCATACAAGAATTTCCATGAGAACATTTTGAGACAGGCTGAAGAAAAATCCCAAAGCATTCTGGGGTTACCATAAGAGGTGTAGGGGAGAGGGTTATAGGGATACAGTGATTAAGGATGGGTCAGGGAATTTAGTTCATGACAGTCTCATGATGGCCAATGTTTTCAGTGACACATTTGCAAATAGCTTTTCTAAAAGCAGTAGGAATGACTCCCAACCAGTATATGATAGGTGTTCACCAGGAGGAATGGATGAGGTTATTATCACTATGGAGGGAAATGAGCAATTACCAAGTAAATCAGAAGTTTATAAGGCTCCTGGCCCAGATGGCATTTCTCCTTTTATTTTGCAATGGCTCTCAGGGGTTATTAGTTAATACTTGGTTGAAGTATTTAAAAAGTCGTTGGACACCTCCATTGTTCCCTCATTATGGAAACTGGCTAACATAGTACCAATTTTCAAGTTGGGGGACACACTGGACCCTAAATGCTATAGACCAGTTTCCTTAACAAGTGCTGTATTCAAGATTTTTGAACATATCTTATTCTCATCTATAATGGGATATTTAGAAAAGAATGGCATGCTTAGCAATAATCAGCATGGGTTTAGGAAAGGGAGGTCATGTGACACTGAAATGGCTTGCTTGATGGATTATATTCCAAAGGCTTTAGACAACAGAAAGCAGGTTGATGTCATATTCTTGAACTTTGAACAGGCTTTTGTCATGGTACCCCATGATAAATTGATTTCTAAAATGTCCAGTTTGGGTATACATTTTAAGGTTACTCAGTGGATAAGGTCCTATCTCCTGGATAGACAAGAGAGGGTCCTGTTCAAGGGTAGTGCATCTGAATGGAAACCACAACATCTGGGGTCCCTCAGGGATGTGTATTGGTCCTTTGCTGTACATTCTCTATGCAAATGACATATGGCTTGATATTAGCTCTTTTCTTGAGCTATTTGCATATGACACATGTATTGCTCCAGGTATTGGATGTGGGGATATCATCCTGTGCACAATTACAGCAGGATCTAGATAAAATTTATGATGGTGCATTAGATGGCAATTGCCTTTGAACCTCCATAAGTGTAGATTTCTAAGGATATCCAGGTCAAGTAAACCTGTTGATTGTGATTACCACATTGGTGGTGAGTTGGTGGAGAGGGTAGTTGCTCATAAACATTTTGGGCTTATTTTAAATAGCAAAGGTAACTGGAAGGATCATATTGGCAAATAGATTGGGAGGCCTGGAAAATTTATCCATTTGATTAGTAAGGTTCTTGGGGACAGCAAAAAGGAGGTTAAAGAAACAGCCTATACTTCAATGGTGCTTACGGTTTTAGAGTATTGTAGCCCAATTTGGTCTCCCTTCAGGCAGGTCTTATAATGGGAAATTGAAAGCATCCAAATGAAGGCAGCAAGAATTGTGCTCCACAGGTTTTCATGCAGGGAAAGTGTGTCAGAAATGATTAGGGAACTAGGGTGGGGCACACTGAACCAAAGGCGATTATGTCATAGTATTGGTCTTTTCACAAGACTTGCTGATGGGATGCAATGGACCTCTGGCTGGAAGTGTGTACTAGGCTGGGTATAAGGGGAGAAAGAACCATTCATATAAATTGAAGGAACTAAGGGCTAAGACAGACTCATACTACTGGTCTTTCTTGCTAAGGACCATTCGACAATGGAATACTCTTGGGGAAAATAGATTAGAGGGCTTACTGAATGGGAAGGCCATCTTTGCGAATGTTGTAATGGGGCACAACTATAGCTTGGGGTCTTAGAAGATTTCTTGGTTATGTAGCAATCAGAGTTAGTCTCTCCACTACCAAATTGGCCTTAGTGGCTGCTTGCAGTGAACTAGAATTAGATATGTTGTGACAGATAATTTATGCCATTCTGCCATAAGTGCCTTGGGCAGTTTCATCACAGATGTCAGGCTTTTGGCACACTATTAGCCATTTGCATTCCATCACATTCCACAGATGCTCAATGGCGTTCAGATCAGGCCAGTAAATATCTCAAACCCTTATTTCATCAAAGCATTCACCTATAGCCCATGATTTATGGCAAGGTGCAGTATCATGCTGAAACAGAAAAAGGCAATTGCCAAACTGCTGCCAGAATGATGGGGGTGCTGCATTGTCCAGAAAGTTGAGGTAATGCTCTGCTTTTAGATGTCCATTCACAGAAACGATTTCACCCAACTCATACCATGAGAAGGCCCCCCACACCATTACTGACACTCTGCTGAATTTCACCATGGGCACAACACAGTTTGGCAGGTAATGTTTGGCATACCCAATCCAGTCCATCTGATTGCCAGATTTTGTAGTGGTACTCATCACTCCATTCAGCCATTCACCATTGATCCAGAGTACAATGTCA